>APFE030978253.1:9342-39460 GCA_000404065.3 Pinus taeda
CATGTATGAATCCTATATAAAGGATAGAGACTCCCCTCGAGGAGCATCATGTCTTATTTTGTAATTGAGCCCAGCTCTATTGGAGGTTGCCCCCTCAAAGAGGCAAGTGAACATTGCTTCCCTTTCTGAATAATAAAATACATGCTGTTATTTCTTATTGTTCTATATCCTGGGTATATTTCTTCGCATATTTGGTATTTTGGTATCTTCTCGTAGGTCAAGAGCATAACAAGAGGTATTAGAGCACTTTTTAGGGCTGGTGGGATCTCCATTTTTAGCAGATTTTTTTTTTTTTTTTGGCTAGAGACGTGTTCCGGTGTCTTTAAACCACGGGATCTATCGTTGAGTGCATAAACATGAAGATTTGGGGAGGCATGCATGCAGGAAATACAAGAGGTGGTCACACTTATTGGACTCCCTTGTAACCCTTGGGGATACCCCTTCAAGTAGTAGTGCATTAGACAGAACCGTGCATGGACTGTCTTCCAAGTACCCTCTAGGTATATCAGAAGCCCCCTAGGGTCTCTTGAAACCTCGCCATAGATAAACCGTCGGCCGTCTTGCTGCTACAATACATCGAGAACAACACTCAGGGAGATTACTCGTGCGTATGATAGGGTAGTTGGGTTGTACAGCTAAGGGTACGGTTGATCCTCCTTGGTTAGTTCCCTGGAAGATTGGGTCGAGTACTACTGCTAGACCCTTGTGTATATTACAATCTGTAGCACCTGACACTCCTTGAGACCATACTTCCCTTGTCTCCCTCTAGATAAAGTATCATCTTTGCCAGATCAGATCTAGTAGGTGGGGTTCTGTCACAGTGGAAACAATCAATTTTGACATTCAGATCTCTCAGATTCTCCATTCAGATCTATCAGATCCACCAATTAGATCTATTAGATCCGCCATTCAGATCTAGCTGTTTGGGTTCTGTATCAGTCGCCACAATCAGATCTGCCATTCAGATCTAGCAGTAGGGGTTCGATCACTGCCACATTCCTACTCATACTCTGTAGTTGAGGGTTCGCCGATAGATTTGACTATTTGTGTGGGCCCCTATACTTGGGCATGATTCTTGCAGGACATTGGGTAGAATTTACTTTTCTGGGATTCGGCTACTACAATATTCCTAATAGAGGAGTAAAACTCCTTTCGGAGTTAAAAAAAAAAAATCAAATCAGGTCGACCGACTGAGCAAGGTGGTACCATTCACTTGTTAGCGTCAAAATTTCGAGTGGTCCCAAATTTTATTTATTTTTTTCACAGTAACGACAAGTGCACCAGATTAGTGCATGGTACAAACTAGAGCTCAAGCTATGGCCAATGAGAAGATCGACATCCTTGAACAAAATTTGGACGCATTAACGAAGACGATCCAGACCTTAGCTGACAAAATTATAAAGGGCAAGTCGGGCGAACAATCAAAGACATATGCTTTTAATGAAAACATTGAGGGTGAGTCTAGCCATTCTCTTCACCTCTTTGGAAACCACTAATAGTCCCAGTCGCGACCACCCAATTTGGACATGTATAAATTTGATGGCTCTCATCCGGCCACATGGCTAGCACAAATGGAGAAATATTTCACATTGAATCACATCAGAGATGATGCGACTCAGCTAAGTTTTTGTAGCATGTACTTGTACAATGAAAGATGGAAATGGTGGAAGTGGCATCAACGTTGCTATGGAAGGCCCGTGACTTGGAAAGTATTCGCAAAAGTTGTTTCAGATCGCTTCAACCATGAATCTAATTTTTTGGGTCGTCTTACTAAGCTATGACAGATATGAACAGTGCAAGAATATATTATAGCCTTTGAATCCTTAGCCTTCCGCACAGGAGGTCTACGAGATGAGTTCTACTTGGAATGTTTTGTCAGTGGTCTCAAAGAAGCCATACAAGCCCACGTCCGACTGCAACACCCAATCTCATGGCTGGATGCTTGCAAGATAGCTCGTGAAGTAGAACGCGCGTTAGTGGCCCAGTTGACTCGTCCAAATTTGATAGCCAAGGGTCGCCCCACCCAGGCTCTAAGCACTACCCAAACACTTAAGGTTCAAAAGTTTTCACCAACAAGAATTGCGAAAAGAAGAAAGCAAGGATTGTGTTACTACTGTGATGAGAAATACTCCCCACGACATAAATGCAAGGAACCCAAATTCTTTCAAATTGATGCTACTGATCACAGTTCATCGGAGGAAGCCCCACCAATTGAGGAACCAGAGGAGGAAGACGAGGACAACCAGCTAGACACTGCGCTCCCAGCTACACCTGACAAACCAGTTATCTCGCTTCATGCTTTGGCAGGGATTTCTTCTCCCCAAAATCTCAAAATCAGAGGTTTTACTAAGCATCACCCTGTAGTAGTCTTGATTGATAGTGGCAGTGTGCATAAATTTATCCATCAAAGAGTCACTGAAGTAGTGCATTGTTTTGTCAGAGAAATCTCTAATTTCCAGGTCCAAATTGCTGATGGGGGGACAATGAAATGTGAAGGCCACTGTGAAAATGTCAAACTTCAAATGGGGGTTTATCAACTAAAGACCCACATGTTTTCCATACACATGGTAGGGTGTGACATTGTCTTGGGTGTTGAATGGCTCCGCACAGTCGACGCAATCACAATGGATTTCCAGGAGTTATATATGAGCTTTAAGTAGAACAACCATACACATACCCTCCGTGGACTCCAGGCAGGTGCTCCCTTTATCGTCAGCTTGCATAGGATGGAAAAATTGTTAAGAAAGGGCCACCATGGAGTTATAGCCCAATTTAATGCCATCCAGGCCTTCGAACCCACTTCTTTTCATATTCATCCTAAGATGCAACAGATCTTAAACAACTCTTTACCGGTCTTTGACAAGCCTCATGAGTTTCCACCCTCGAGAGGGGAACATGATCATAACATTACTCTGGTCCCAGGGGCCCAACCACCAAATGTGCACCCGTATAGATATCCATTCACCCAAAAGAATGAAATTGAAAAAATCATCAAGGAACTCTTGGAAGCAGACGTCATTTGTCCTAGCATTAGTCCTTATTCATCGCATGTGGTCATGGTGCTCAAGAAAGATGGGGAATTGCGTATGTGTCCAGACTTCAGGGCCCTCAACAAGCTGACGGTCAAAGATAAATTTCCCATCCCGGTTGTCAATGATTTGCTGGATAAACTAAATGGGGCTCAATTCTTTGCTAAGCTCGACCTTCGCTTGGGCTATCACCAAATTCGCATGAAAGAAGAAGACATTCCAAAGACTGCTTTCCGAACTCATGAAGGCCATTATGAATTATTGGTCATGCCATTTGGTCTTTCTAATGCCCCATCCACTTTTCAGAGACTCATGAGCCACCTGCTCAAACCATATCTTAGAAAATTTGTCCTTGTTTTCTTTGATGACATCCTCATCTACAACCGCACCTAGGCCACACATCTTCAGGATGTAGATCTACTCTTGCAATTTCTTCGAAAGCATAAATTATTTGTCAAGATGTCCAAGTGCTATTTTGGCATGGAATAAGTTGAGTATTTGGGCCACATTGTGGGGTGGGAAGGTGTCAGGGTGGACCCCAAAAAGATCCAGGCAATGCAAGATTTGCCTCAACCAAAGACCTTGAAGAGCTTGAGAGGATTTTTGGGTCTCACGGCCTACTATCGCAAATTTTTCCACAATTATGGTCGCATTTCTAGACCCCTCACTCACCTTCTCAAGAAAAATTCATTTCTCTGGAATGATGAAGTGCAATAGGCATTTATAGCTCTCAAACATGCCATGTGTTCCACTCTCATATTAGCACTACCCGACTTCACCAAATCTTTTGTGATTGAATGTGATGCTTCAGGTACGGGTATTGGGGCAGTCTTAATGCAGGAAGGTCGACCCTTGGCCTTCACTAGCCAAGAACTAAGTGGGACAAATCTGGGACGATCTACCTATGAGAAGGAGATGATGGCCATCTTACATGCAGTAGATACCTAGTGACCATACTTATTGGGGAAGCATTTCCAAATCCACACAGACCATCGAAGCCTTAAATATTTTTTGGAGCAACGCTTATCCTCGCCACAACAAAATAAAAGGCTCGCCAAAATGTTCGGATATGATTATGAGATAATTTATAAGAAAGGGCACGAAAATGTCATAGCAAATGCTTTATCACGCCAATTTGAGGAGGAAAGCACCCTGCTCGCAATCTCCCTTCCCATTCCAAAATGGATTGAGGAGGCTCGCAAGGAATGGTTTTCACATCCTTTGCTCTCCCAACTCATTAATAAATTGCAAGCGGATCCAAATTCCACAGCGGGCTATTCTTGGTAGGATGAGATTCTTCGCTACAAGGATAGAGTCATGATATCACCAACATCCACCCTCAAAAGTTGCATTTTGGTGGAGTTGCACTCACCTCCCACTGTAGGCCATTCAGGCTTTCAGAAGACTTATGCTCGCACTCGACGTTCATTCTTTTGGACAGGCATGAAAAAGGACATTCTTACTTTTGTAGCTGAGTGTGACGTATGTCAGTGCCACAAAAGAGAAATAGTCAAATCCCCAGGCACATTACAACCATTTCCCATCTCGGCCTCAACCTAGACGGAGGTTTCTATGGACTTCATTACGGGTCTTCCGAAGTTAGGCAACAAGTCAATCATCATGGTGGTTGTGGAAAAACTTTCTAAGTATTCTATTTTTTGTGCCCTACCCCACCTTTTTACACCAGCTTTGGTGGCTCAATCTTTCATGGACCAGATATTCAAATTGCATGGCATGCCCACTTCCATTGTGTTTGATTGTGACCCGATCTTCACCAGTAACTTTTGGTAGGAACTCTTCAGGCTACAAGGTACACAACTACAACTCAGTACTTCCTATCATCCCCAAAAATATGGTCAAACTGAAGTAGTCAACAAATGTCTAGAGATCTACCTTAGGTGTTTCACTTTAGAAAAGAAACATCTATGGGTACAGTGGTTACCTCTAGTCGAATGGTGGTATAACACTAACTATCATGCCACCACCAAAATGACTCCATATGAAGCAGTTTATGGTCAACTCCCTCCTTCACCTACTTCTTATATCCAGGGATGCTCGAAGGTACAAGCAGTGGATCAAATCCTACAGAACCGCACAACCATGCTAGCCCACCTCAGAGAGAATCTCCATCAAGCTCAAAACCGCATGAAGCAACAGGCAGATCAACATCGTTCAGAACACAAATTTCAAGAAGGGGATCAGGTGTTTTTGAGGTTGCAACCATATAAGCAAACATCACTCAAGGACAAGGGTTGTCTGAAATTGTCTCCAAATTTCTATGGACCATATCAAGTACTTCAGCACATCGGAGAAGTAACCTACAAGCTAGCTTTGCCACCCACTGCAAAAATCCATCCAGTCTTCCATGTCTCATGCCTCAAGAAAGTGATTGGGAACCATTGCCAAATTCAAACCAGTCTACTGAAATTGGATGAAACTCCAACCTGAACAGGTTCTTGACACGCGAGAACAGCACCTGCGCAGACACACGATCAAGGAAGTCCTCGTCAAGTGGAAAGAAACCTCTCTAGAAGTTGCGACCTGGGAACCAGCCACTGTCCTTCAGTAGTTTCCATAGCTTCAGCCTTGAGGACAAGGCTATTTTTATGGGGGAGGGCATGTTAGGGTCCAACCCTAACCCCCTTATTTATGTAATAGGGTCGAGTCATAGTTATAGTTAAGTAAAGAGTCAGTAAAGACCATATTAATAATTGTAAGTGGTTGACCTGCATTTAAAGAAGGGACTACAATTAGTTGCAAATGGGCCATGGTATTAGATAGATGGTATTAATAAGAACCATGTTATTGACCCATGGTATTGCATGTATGAATCCTATCCTTTATATAGGATGGTATCTTGTGTATGAATCCTATCTTTTATATAGGATGGTATTCTGGTATCTTCTCGCAGGTCAAGAGCATAACACAAAGAAAATTGCGATGTGAAAAATCCAATGAAGTGCTGACTTGTATAACAAACCATATGAATGAATATTTTGCATCTATGATCAGTTATAACGGTATTTATGATTCTTGATAATGTAAATGATTTGATCGTTATCATTTAGTGCTTCAAGGTTTTGCATTAATAATGAATTTTGTACTATTTGGTCATTCTTGCCATAATTTTTGAGCTCTACGTGTTTGCTCCTCATTATCTTCATTCTCTCTTCCACGGGCTAGTCTCGATAAGAAGAACCTGGGTGAAATGTCAAGAGCTACTAAGAAGAACAAGAAACCTATGGTGCCACCACAGCTGGATCCTCCCACCCCATAAGTAATCGAGATGCCCACATTATTCTCCGATACCACATTCACTACAGATTTAGGAAGTTCTTCCTGGGAAGCCATGTACAAACTGTTTGAAGAGGAAGAACCTAGAGTGGTTACAAGAAGAGTCATGGTGGATGAATCAACATCAACTTCTGAAACTACTTGGGAAGACATTGCTAATTCTCACCTCCATCGAATTGCTTCTTGGCCCAAGATTCTACCCTACAATGATTTCGTCAAATGGGTTATCGATAAGGTGGACATCGTGGATATGACTTTCCTAACCTTGAAGATACATACGCTAATTGGGTCATTCAAAATTGAGGGCTTGAGAAATATGGACCATCTTCCAGAGCTGCAAAAGATATATAATGTGCAGTTTCTTCAGAAGTTCGCAGCCAAAAACATAGTCCAATTAAAGCCAATAAGGAAGTGGAGCGTGATTCGAGAAAACACAAGCATGAAGAAAATGGTATCTATTCTATAGCTTCCCTTTCTGGTCCTCATTGCCAATTTGTTTCTATGTTGGGTAGACTGTTTGGATATCCAAATAAGAAGAAATTTATCGTTGAATGGGACCCCGTGATTGATGCCACCTTGGATGCCTATATTATGGATTGGGCCACTATCTTATGAAATAATTTAGCTTCCCATATCCTAGTCTACAGAAGAAAGCACAATATTTCTACTAGGATTGTGCCCCCTTTCTATCTGAGTGCATACATCATGGATGCAGTTTGTTTTACCTCTGATTTTCCATCCATGGGATGGAAATGGATCCTAGAAGACCCTACTCCTAGCCACATTTATCATAATATCCTATGGGAGCCCAATTTCTAGCCCCATTTTCACAAAATATGTCATGGAGTAATGTTTCCTTTATACCAGGATATTTTTTATGAAAAAACCCCTATATTTCCCGAGAAGCTAGCGATGATCTTACAGCTATAGGAAAATGGTTTGGTGAGGAATATTTCACTTATGCTAGGATTTTTGGTAACCTAGTTTCTCGACGTGTTCTCCGCCTTTATGTACCTGACAATCTTTTAGCCCAACAGGTTTCCTATCAAAATGTGGGCAATGGCCTAGCTAAATCCCTCAAGAAAGCCAAGAAATCCATCTGGTCATCATTCCCTGTTCGCTGTGGAGTATATACTTCAGAAATTTTTAAAAATGCAGCACTTGAGACTAAACACAATTATGCTTAAACTTGCCCACTATCCCACCTCAGCAATATGACCCAAACAAAGTGGCTCAAAATGTCACCACTCAGGTCAAAGTCAAACAATTCCAACATGAACCTGATGATTTTGATGACTTATTTGAAACAACCTGAGAATATCAACAAGTGAAAAAGTTAGTCGAGGCTCACCTAAATCCAGAGGAATTAAATAAATTCAAGAAATGCAGAATCAAAAGGTTGGAGAACCTCCCTCTCAATGTATTAAATATTTCACAACCAAACATACAACAAGAATAGGTTTCGGCCCAATTTTCAAAGGATTCTGAGGCCAGTCAAGAAAAAAAGGAAAGCACAACATCAGTGCTTCACTAATGAATCACAGTCTACCAACGATTTGGATAAAGTATGGAAACAATTTTACCAAATGATCAATGCAGGATTGTAGGAGGTACAAATTTCAACTCCAAAGGAAACACTTAATACTCCTCAAGTCACTAAGGATATCCCACTCACTATTGGGTCTTCTGATAAAGACGTCAATACTGATGACTTGGAAGTCATCTTGGTTTAGCCTAATTTTTGAAGTTGTTCTTAGAATTGAAGAAATACCTCCTCTCGATGTATTTTACACTCTGAAACACAAGGTTGTTATGAGAAGACAAAGGAAGAGAAAGAGAGTTGATCAATCCCAGGCACTAGTTCCTAGAGATATACCACTGGATGTTGTGTAGAAATATCCACAAACAAACCCTTATGATGATCTAAGTAGGCTATCATAGCTTGCAGGATCATATGCTACAAACATTATCGATAAGGCCTCAGAAGTACAACAGTTGATCAAAGAAAAATAGGACAGGATCCTACAGTTGGAACATGTATTACTAAATGAAAAATAAGATATTGATGAAGGATGGCAAGAATAGGTTACCTAATTAAGTAAAAACTTCAATGAGATGAAGTTGACATAAAAAAAAAATGATTAGTTACAAAAACTCCAGCTTAGGATTGATGAATTGAAAGATAATCCTAAACTTGAATATTTCAAAAAAGAAGTAGGAGGAATTAACACTCCCCTTGCTTAGCAATCGGTGGTTTTTCACCAGAAATTATCAACAATCAATGATCTATGTCAAACCAACGATTCATTGATGAATCAGTTGTCCGATCTTAGGACATACTTTGATGACATTGAAGATAAAATATGATTATATTAGATGGAAGGACAATAAAAATGGAAAAACATTGAATCCTCCAAGGATTGAAGATTCACAAAAATAAATCCTCTTTAGGTACTAGGATATAAAACTAAAGCAAGTTGAAGGAGCTATGTTTAGCGCAAGGGACATCCAAGCAACCTTATTGAAACCATTCATGAGAAACTTTTTGGTGCTAATCTAATTCGAGAATGCTAATTTGATGCTTTTCTCGATCTCAATACATTGATGAAATATTGTCAAAGACAAAGGAAGGTAACATTAACAAGTTATCTAAGTTAAACTTGAACATTATTGGCAATTCTTGGTGAAACCACATAGCCAATGGTTGATGTTACAGTGCCTAGCCAATACCACTTCACATATGCTCCTAGCACTCTCTGATGCTGTATATGCAAGACAAATGCGTCTAAAGCTAGCTCATCCTCATGAATTGAAGCCCATGGTGGATATCTATGAACTAAGGCAGCAAATGGGAGGGAAACAAGCTTCTCCTTCCTGATGAATTGTTGAAAGAAACTCTACTTGTTTCCTTTTGATTTTATTTTAAGGATGGTTTGTTTAAACCTCCTCAACATTTCATGTATTTGCTATTATTACAGTTCGATTTCTAAGTTATAAATACCCTTTCATGTCTTTTAGAAAAGGGTTTTGAATTTTTGTAAAGAAGACTTAAGAAAGTTACAATATTGTACTTTTTTTAATCATCTTAATAGAAAAGTTGAACCAAGACTGCTATTCTCATGAGTAGAGCATTGATATATCAGGTACTTCTATCTTTATGTTATTGTTGTGTTTATATCTGATTAATAGTCATATTTTCTAAATTGTTTTGCTATATATGAGCTTTGAAGGCAGTTAAACACTTATTCACTATTGAAAGTGTGAAATTGTTATATTTGAATATATGTAGGAACAATGAGATCTTTTATGTGATATACGTTAACAATTAATTTGATTAACTATTTAATCAAATTAATTGTCTTGTACTTCTTGAATTGTTAGATGATCTATATTATCTTTCATATAAGAGAATATTTCAAATCACACATATAAAGACAAGTCAAGTCTCAGGATATAGATAGTTAGGATTATACATATATTTATACTTCTTTCATTTCAATTCATCACATCTATTTCACTTTCTTTATACCTCACATTCCACTATATATTTTTAAAGAGAAACTGGTCCCATTATCCCTAGTTGGAGCCACTATTCCAAATGGAAAAGGAATAGTTTTCAAGTTCCTGACTGGGTGGTTATCCCCGATGTTGAGGCAATGACATATTGAGCCCTCAACATTTTTGGCCCTAGAAGGAGGGCCACGACTATGAATGAAAACAAGGTTTGATCCCAAATCAAAATGGCAGCAAAAGAGTAATTCCCCTTCAAGATCTCCTCCAACTTCTAGATCTCATTCCAGATCTCCTACTCCTAGACTGAAAGTTGTGAAAACAACCACAAAATATCCCAACACATTCCCTATGTTAGATGATCAACCTCCTCCTCAGGAGATACCTGAAGTTCAGACTTTAATTCAAAAATTAGAAGGAATTTCTATTTCAGAAGAGAAACTAGAACAATGTGAGTTGTTTGAAGGTATTGTTTCTTCATCTTTCCAAAATACGCGTATTTTAAATCAATCACAAAGTGAGAAACTTGGGGTTACTTTGCTTGAGTTTCCCTTACCTTCCCATTGAATAAAGACAAAAAAATCTGAATCACAATCATCCACTAGTGAGATTTTATCTTCTTCTCCACCACAAACACCTTCATTTCATCCCTCAACATCAACTTCCTCTCCTCCGATCAATCCTTCTATTTATGCCCCTCATTTCTAATCAATCAGTGCTAATTCAACCAACACTAGCATAGGGGATACTTGTTGTTCCACATAATCAGCCTCTTCTACTATTACAACTCCTTCTACCCAAGTTCCCATAATGGCAAGTAGAAAACCAAACCAACCGGAAAACATACCATGGACCAATCTTGAAGTTGTTCAAACAGAAACACGTTTCCATCCTCTACCTAGGCATCCTAAAAAATGGTTGCCTAAATTTAATCCTAATGATGGAATCCCTGTTGAAGAACATCTCCATAATTTCATGCTAGTCATTAATATTTATTGGAGTGGTTGAATAAGATTGTGTAGTTAGATTATTTCCCTATACCTTTGAAGGATCTGCAAGTTCATGGTAGTTTTCATACCACCAGGATCTATCAATAACTGGGATACATTTGAAGAACAATTCTTGACTAAATTTGGTGATGATCCACAATTTCCACTCTATTTAATGATCTCTCTAATCTTAAAAGAAATCCAAATGAAAAAATCAAGGATTTCAATTCTAGATTTAATAAATTATTAAACAAAATTCTAGATACTTCTAAACTTGGTGTTGATGTACAAATCAAATGGTATATTTCTTCTCTTCCTTCCAATATCATAATTTTTGTAGACAAGGCCAATAAAGCCACTTTAGTGGACAACATGAAAGAAGCCCTATCTGTGGAAAAAAGGGTACTAGCATTGGCAAAGAAAATTGCTCAAGAAGAAAGAAAGACTAATAAGGTTACCTTCAAAGAAGAATCAAAGAAGAAAAGTACTAAAGATCCTTTTGATCTAGAAGGATTACAAAAGGTCCTTAAATCCATGTCGAATGAAATGGTAGAAATCAAAAAACAGGTAGCTGAGTCTTCTAAAAAACCTTTCAGACCTTTTAGGAAAGCCCATACATCAAACTCTCAGCCTCCTAACATCATATAAAATATTGAATATGATCAAGATGAGGATGAAGAAGAAGAAACATTATCCGTTGATGATTCCCAGAAGGAATAACTAGTTGAAGTTCATGGACTATGGGACTTTATTCTCCCTACTACGGATAATGAATAAGAACATGAAGCTTTTCTAGTTGGCACATGGAGTAAGGGTCCTCCAAATTCATCGCAGTTTATCCAAAAGAAGAAATTGTCTACTGCAACTACTAAGGAAAAAGGTATAGCTAAAAAATCCCCTTCTACATCTTCTGATTCAATTCCATCTTCTTCAAATTCTCCATCTACATCTAAAACTTTGGTTGTTTCTGACACCCATAGAATATATTATAGTACAGGATATGAAGAAGGTGAGGTTGATAATATATGAAGTAAGTAAACTAAAGCAACAACATAATTTTTTAATGAAAGAATTGAATGCAGTCCCTGCATCTCCTTTGCCTACTGCAGTCCCTGAAGGAAAACCTCCCAACGATTCTTCAGATAATATTTATCCTACCAATGTTATCTTAATTGGAGATAGGTCAAACTCTCATACTCCTTTCCTTTTGACCTTTGAGATCTTTAATAAAAATGTGCACAATTTCTTAGTAGATTCTTGAGCATCTTCTAATATTATGCCTTATTTATTTTGTCTTAAAATGAATATTCCCCCCCAAAAGTTTGTTATTCGTATTGTTCAACTTGATCAAACCAAAGTCAAAGTGTTAGGAGAAATCAATTCTGTTCTCATAAGACTTTCTTCCAATGCTAAAGTTTGTCAAATCATTAATGTACTTGTTGTTGATATATCTGATTTTTATGGTTTAACTCTAAGCAAGAATTGGTCAGAAAAGTTACATGGTTATTTCTCTATAGGCTAGTCTCATATGTGGCTTCCTTATAATGGTAAGCCCAATCAAATTCACATCAACCGAGAAAAACACATAAAATATTTAGTAACTCACTCAGATGAGGAGAGTGAACCGGTGATATTTACCAGTAATACTCTTGGGAACTATTCTTCTAAGTCATTCTTGGGTAGTTTTAATGCACAAGAATCTCCATTATTAGTTGATTCTATCACCTCTCAAATTGAAAATATTTCACAGAAAAACTCATCCATCTGTGTAAATATTGTTCATAAACTAGTAGTGAATTCTTTGTTTTGGACTTTATATTTTGATGGTTCTAGATCCAATGAAAGCGCTGGAGCAAGATGTATTTTAATAAATCCTGAAGGAGAAAAAACAATGATAACATGTAGATTAGAGTTTGAATGCAATAATAATATTTCCGAATATGAAGCTCTAGTTCAAGGCTTGTATAAAGCGATAAATCTTAATGTCAAATACCTTCAACTGTTTGGAGACTCTGAATTTTTTATTAAATAGGCAAGAGACACCATCCATTGTTTCTTAAGTCACTTGAAACATTATCAATCTCTCATTCAAACTATCACTTCTCATTTTCTAGCATTTAATATTTCTCCTATTCCAAGACTTCAAAATGCTAGTGCTGACATGCTAGCTAATGTCACATCCAAGCTCATTCCACTTGAGGATTATAGTCCAGATAGGTTTTCCACTGAATTTATTTTTTCCCCTTCAATTCCTGACAATGCCATTAATTGGTGTGTGTTCAATGAGGACGAATATATTTTAAGTTTCTTAACATCAGAAGGATCATATATTGATCAGATAATCAATGAACATGAACATGATAGACAAATGAAGAAATCAATTGAGGAAAATTCGCTACCCAAATATGTAGTCAATCTTGAAGACTTGTATGACTTGAAGGATATATTTAAAAAGGTTACTAACTGTAATCTACAAAGTTCAACTTTGAGGTTTGAGATGGTAACCCTTGGATCTGATCTTAAACCTCAAAACATTAATTTAGGCCTAGGACTTTCATCATATGAGAGATTTTCCTTTATTCATATATTGAAGAAATACAAGAATGTTTTCTCTGGGAATTATGATGGTTTGAGGACTTATGATACCTCTATCATTCAACATTCTATCCGAATAATACCTGATGTCAAACCTATTCAGCATAATCTAAGAAAGATTCATCCAAATTTAGAAAATAAAATCAAAAGTGAATTGAACAAACTTTTTAAATCCAAAATCATTTTTCCAGTTAGGCATTCTAAATGGGTTTCAAATATGGTACCTATCAGGAAGAAGAATGGCAATATTCACTTCTGCATTGGCTTTAGAAATTTAAATAAAGCATGTGGGAAAGACAATTTTCCACTTGCACCCATGAAACAAATCTTACAGTCAATAGTTGGTTATGAACTTATGTCTTTCCTAGATGGTTTTTCAGGGTATAACCAAATCCTTGTTTGTCCAGATGACATATTCAAAACTACTTTCAGAATAAGTGGGGAACTTATGCCCCAGGCCAGATGGATGGTCGATCGAGTTTTATATTGATTTTTACGAGATCTTGGGGGATGATCTATTAAAGGTTGTGGAAGAATGTAGAACATCCGGGTCTCTCTACAATGCCATTAATTCCACCTTAATTGCCCTTATTCCTAAGTCTGATTCTCCCTCATCCTTCAATGACTTTCGGCCCATATCCCTCTGTAACTGTCTTTACACGATCATAGCCAAAATTATTGCAAATCGTATCAGACCTATCCTCTCTCGCCATATATCTCTTGAGAAATTTGCTTTCCTAGAGCATTGCCAAATACATGAAGCCATTGGTACAACCCAAGAGGCCATACACGCGATCCGGTCTAAAAAATTAAAAGGAATCATCCTTAAGATTGATATGGAAAAATATTTTGATCATGTCAGCTGGTTATACATTAAGATGCTCCTCATTCACCTGGGCTTCCCTCATGCTTTCATCACCTAGATCATGTCTTGTATCACTACCCCTTCTTTCAGCATACTCATTGACGGATCAGGCTCTCATTTCTTCCATGCAGAAAGAGGTATCAGACAGGGCTACCCCCTCTCCCCCTTATTATTCTTGATTGTCATGGAAGGACTTAGTAGACTTCTTGACCTAGCAAAGAGAGAAGGTAGACTTGGGGACTTAAAAATAAATGACTTCTGTCACCTCACTCATCTACTATTTGTGGAAGATGTCCTCATTTTTCTTGATGGCAACATCAGAGACTCAACCACCTTCTCATCTTTACTTTCTCTCTTCTCAATGGCTAGCAGAATGCAGGAAAATCATGGGAAATCTACCATTACTTTAGCTCTAACTTCCATCTAGGAGTCTCACTTTACTTAGCAACATTTTCCTTATTGTATCCTTCCTCTTGACCATGGATTCAAATACTTGGGCTTTTGGATCAAACCCCTCAGCCAAAAGATAGCGACCTGGTTGGTTATTAAGTTGGAAAAAAATCTCACAAATTGGTGCCACAGATTCTTATCCAGAGCAAGTAGACTAGTCCTTATTAAATCAGTTTTGGAGGCCACACTAGTTTTTTGGATGGCATTGGCATGGATCCCCAGAAATATCCTTGCTCGTCTGCAACAAATTTGTAGCAAATATCTATGGAACGATCAACAGGATAAGAGAATGTTTACCTGGGTCAGTTGGGTTAGGATTGCTTTGCCTAAAAAATGGGGAGGATGGGGTCTGAAAGATCTTGGTCTTTTTGCACAAGCATTGGTTGCAAAAATGGGCTGGATGCTACTAACTGGGTAGAATCTTTGGACCTATGTCACTTACTATAAGCACATTTAGCCTCTCCTGATCATGGATTGGATTCGCATGCCCCGTTGGCCAAGGAAAGGTATATCACCAGTATGGAAGGCTCTCTTACACTCTATTCCCATCATTCGTAACAATCTGGCTTGGAGAATAATTGATGGAACAAAAGCTCGTATAGGTCTGGATCCTTGGACCAGGGGGGGGGGAGGAAGATTTCAACTCGCGAGATAATTAATTCAATTTCTCAATCAGCATGAGATAAGGGTCATAGTCCACATCGCAAATCAGGAGAACACTACCATCTTTGCACAAGGGTGGAAATCTGCCCATCAACTAAGTGTACCTCCTCAATGGCACCAAGAATGGCAAGACTATGCAACTTCTCTGACCGAATCCCACATTAGGATAAAGGAAGGCCCTCATGAACTAGTTTGGAGTCTTTCAGAGAATGGATTATACACCCCTAAGGTAGGCTACCTTAGGATTATATCAAACAGACAACCAGAGTAGGTTCATGCGTGGTGGTAGAGCATTTGGAAGCTTGGTTCTCCCCTAAGAACTAAGCTGTTCTTCTGGTGTGTGCTCAGTAACAAGGTCCCCACTGGGGAATCCATATCACACCACACTTTCCAAGGTCCACATTGGTGTGCCCTTTGTAAGAAATCATAAGAATCTACAGAACACCTCTTTCTTCACTACGAAACACTGGGTAGCCTCTAGAAAACTGTTTCCTCCTCAATCCAATTGACTAGTAAATGGGAGGGTGAAAACATTTGTAGAGCCTGGGAAGTTTGGTGTAATCTGCATCATAGAACTAAATTGTTATGCCTCCCTCTCCTCATTTGTTGGCACACTTGGCTGGCTCGGAACCAAATAATTTTTGAAGACTCTGCCATTAGATGGCCACACATCTCGGCCTAGATCATTTTGGCTTTTCAGGAACTTCCCGATCCTGCAGAGCGGTCCTGGACCTCGGGGTTCGTTCGGCGTGTGCTCCCCATTGGACAAACACACCTTGGGTTATTTTTGGATGGAGGCTGCACAGAACCAAGGATGTGGGGGGGTGGTTTTTATTCTATACCTTATGGAGCAACATTATTTTAAGGTTAAGATGGGGCTTGGAAATGGGACAAATAATTTTGCAGAACTCATTACACTTCGACACCTACTGCATTTCTCTCTTGGTCCTGACTGCATCAACCTACAAATATTTGGAGACTCAAAAATCATAATTAATTGGTTAAACAATATTACTGTTTGTCATTCTCATACTCTCAGTAATATATTGGATGAAGTGAAGATGTTCAAAGCTCAGTTTAACACTATTTCATGTCAACATATTTACAGGGAACATAACTTTTGTGCTGACGGGCTTTCCAAGGAGGCCTCAATACTACCCAGAGGATAGTGGTTGATACAGGAACAAAGGGGTATAAATGAGCACCATTACTATCATAGGCCATACACTGATCGATATATCATAGGGTAGAGAGTCCCTAATATTTGCAAATTTTGGACACGCACAGACTACACACACACACACACACACACACACACACACACACACACACACACATATTCACAATATGTTTTTATTTATGCTTATCTTCAGACAATATATTTCTGGATTTTTCCCTACGTGGTAAAGGTATATATAATTGTAGATATAAGTTTATAGCAGTTTCTTATGAACACCCTACGTGGTGAAATGCCAAATAGATACACATGTACCAATTTTGGTAAGACAGAGCTCCATTTTTGACTAATGGATCAGGACAAATGATGCATATGCTAAAAAGCATCTACTACATGTAATTTTTCAAATATAATGAAAGATTATGATTTTTCCAGTGGACAAAAGTGGGGAACTTATGCATACCAAAAAATGCATTTCGGATTAATAAATGCAGGAGAAACTTTTCAATGAGCTATGGAAATTCCCTTCATAGGTCTGATAAATAAAATTTTTGTTGTTTAATTCGATGATATTACCATATATTCCAAGAAAAGGAACAATATTTATCGTGATTTAAAAAATATTCTTGAAAGGTGCATAAGATATAGAATCTCCTTAAATCCCAAGAAGTCATACTTTGCTCTTAGTGAAGGAAAACTTCTAGGATTTATTGTGTCTAAGGAAGGAATTTGCATAGATCCTGATAGGATTAAGGCAATTTCTGAGATCCCTTTTCCTCATAACAAAAAATCAATGCCATATTTCTTAGGAAAGATTAATTTGTTAAAAGATTTGTTCCAAATTTTTCTCAAATTGTTTTGCCTCTGTAATCCGTGATCAAGAAAAATTCAGGTTTTAAATGGGGACATAATGAAAGGGAATCCTTCGAGCTAATCAAACAAGCTATTATCGATGCCCCCTCTTTAATAACTCCCAATTTTTTTGATCAGTTCAATATACCTTTGCTTCCGAGTTATCCTATGCTATAGTTCTAACACAACTCAATCATAAAAAAATTGAGGCACTTATCTCTTTCTTAAGCTCAAACATTCAAGGAGCAGAGCTCAATTATTCTGAAGTGGAGAAAAAATTCTTTGTAGACTTCAAGTCTAACAAACGTTTTATACCTCTTCTTTTGAAAACTCATACTAAAGCTGTCCCATTCCCAACAGTAAGACAATTTTTTGTTCAAAAAGAGTTGGGAGAAAAAAAAGAAAATTGGGTCACTGCTTTGCAAGAATATGACATTGAAGTTAAACTTGCTAAAATTGTTATAGGTCAAGGTTTTTTCGAACTAATTAGTGGAGCTTCTAATATATTAGTAGATGAAAACTCAAGTAACACTGTTCAAATATCTGAGGTATGCCTTACTGATACTGAATCTCAATACATTGATCTCATTTTTTATTTAAAGAATGGCTATGCTCCACTTGAACTCAATTACAAGAGTAAAAGGGCTTTGAGGGTGAAATCCAATCAAAATGAACTCATTGATAATGTGTTATTTAGAAAACTTTATGATTCGATTTTGTTAAGATCTTAGAAAAATCTGAAGCACAAAGGGTTTTGCAGGAATTACATAATGGACCAGCTAGTGGACACTTTGGAGGAGACAACACTATTCACAAAATCCTGAATGCTAGATACTACTAGCCAACTTTTTTTTAGGGATAAAAATGCCTATGTGAGAGTGTAAAATTTGCCAAACTGCTATAGGAAGATAGAGAAAACCAGCCTTACCTCTTCAACCAGTCAACATTGAACAACCCTTTGAACAATGGCGATTGGATATAATTTGTGAGATTGTTACTCATTATTCTAAGCAACATAAGTTCATCATTACTGCTACATATTATTTCACAAAGTGGGTAGAAGCGATCACTTAAGGTAGCCAACTCTGACATATTATCACTAGGTTTGGTTTACTTAATGCGCTTAGTTTTTATAATGCATATTACTTTTGAGGAAATAGCATGACTGAGTTTTCTTTAGAAAGAAGATTTAAACTTAAAAACTCTGCTAACTATTATCCTCAAGGAAATGGTTTAGCAGAATCAACTAGTAAAAACCTCATTAGGATTACTAAATGAATTATTGGTCAAATCTAAAAGAATTGACATAAATACCTGATTTTTGCTCTATGGGCTAATAGAATAACTAAGAAGGCCTCAACAGGTACTTCTCCTTTTAATCTGGTAAATGGGAAAGAGGTTATAGTTCCTCCGAATCTACTCCTCCCCTCATCAGCCTTGGTACAATTTATCGAAGAAAAACCTTCTTCTTATCTGCAATTAGGGATATCACAAATAATTAAATTAAAAGAAGAAAGGGAAAAAGCCAAACAAATACATGTCCACAATCAACAACTAGTAAAATCTTCCTTTGATGCTAGCTTAGTTGATAAGAAAAATTTTCAAGTTGGAGACTTAGTCCTGAAATGGGACAAGGCACATGAAGAAAAAGGAAATAATTCTATATTTAAAAATTTCTGGCTTGGAAAATTTCAAATCGTTGAGCAATTAGGTCCATCAACTTTTATTTTACAAGATTTACAAGGAAAGAGGGATGCTCTTCCTGTTAATGGGCTAATTCTCAAAAAATTATTTTCTTAAAGGAACATTTTTTCTAATGTAAATATGTAAATATTCATCTGTACATACCGGTGTCTTTTAGTATACATAATGTTAAATAACACATAATTGGTTTTTTCTCATTATCTCTAATCATTCCAATATTTTTTACTTCTCAAGTATAAATTTTCAAGAAATAATTACAAAATTGAGAATTGGGTAATTGTTATAAAACTTTGAAATATTTTATCCATCGAAATTGTAGCCTCTTCTAACATAATAAACTTATAAAATCTTTTATCTAGTTATTTGTCAAGAAAGGTTTTCTTTAAAAAGTAAAGATTGTTCGAAGATTTAGCACCTTAAAATTCAATTGGCATCCAACACTCTTAAGGAGTAAATGGACTACCCCATCCATTAATCATATATTTTTAGAGTGTAATTAAAAAATATAAGAAATTTAGAAGATAAGAGGTCTCATCATGAGCCTACTTACCATGATCATGGGAAAATAATAGGTTGACATTATCATTATTGGCTACCAAACGCGGATAATGGCTTATGGTTATATAACCATAGGACAAGGAGTCTCATCCCAAGCTAGCTTATTCAGCTTTATTACAACCTGTGAATGGCATTGTGACCAAACCATGACAATGGATTTTAAGTATCTTCAAAGAAAAAGAAAAAGTTTAACACATTAGCTCCAAAGATTACAACTATAAGTGGATGGGATACTGGTTCATTATTGGTTAAAAGGTAACCTTGTCGAGGCTATGGATGCCTGCTGGTAGTAGTGGCTCTACATGTGACCAAGCAAGTTCATCTAAAAATCTAAGCTTCAATATCCCCCTACTTTATCTTTATAACTAATTAATGACTGATTTAGATGGTGAAAATTTTCATCTATAAAAGGTTGCAAGTAAGTTACAATGAAATGAGTTTTTTTTATTCAAAGTAATCTTATTTACCTAATATTTCAAGATAGTTTTTCTTTCCTAATTATTTTTTCTTCCAATTAAATTTAAATTTCATTATATATATTTTCTCAGAGATAGTTAGTTCTTCTAGTGAATCGCAAATTGTTGTGTCACTCAACAACCCCCATAATGATTAGATAAGTTAACTTATCCAATAATGGGGACCCTTTTTAATTTTTTGATTGAGAGTCTTTTAGCAATTAAATAAGATAAAATATTCCTAAAATAAATTAAAATATGTCATCCGAACCTAAGTCTTAATTCTAGTGGCATTAAAATGAATTAAGTGAAAATTTGTATAGACCTTGCGCATGTTGCATATTGCTAATCACAATAGGTCAAAGCACCCTACCAAGGAAAAGCACGATGTGACTTGCCCACTTAATGAAATAACGAAAAGTCTTTATAGCTTTAATAAAGAAAAACCCTTCGTGCATGCAAATGTCAGAATCGGTCCCAACAACAAGCCCCATCATCATCGCAATACTAATATCGCAAGAGTAATATCGGTGTTCCTTGTTGTTAAAACAACCCTGAACTTTCGATAAAGCTCTGCTTTGATATTGTAAAATAATCCATTGTAGTTTCCGCATCGTGATACTAATATTGCATCGAAAAACTCAAATTGAGACTTTTCTTAAGAAATTCCGATGTGATAAACCCCGCCATAAGCCTTTCTCCGCATATTTTAATGATTACTGAATCACATATTGACAATGGGTTAATCTCGTAGATTGAAAGATATGCATCGCGAAGAAACTTGCGATGCGAAAAATCTGATGAAGCACTGACCTATATAGAAAACCATGTGAATGCATGTTTTCCATTTATGATCAGTTATAATGGTATTTATGATTCTTGATAATGTAAATGATTTGATCATTATCATTTAGTGCTTCAAGGTTTTGCATTAATTGTGAATTTTGATACTATTTGGCCATTCTTGCCATAAATTTTGAGCTCTAAGTGTTTTCTCTTCATTCTCTACGTTCTCTCTTCCGCAGGTTAGTCCTGATAAGCAGAACCTAGGCGAAATGTCAAGAGCTACTTAGAAGAATAAGAAACCTGTGGTGCTACCAAAATCGGCTCCTCCTACTCTAGAAGTAACCGAGATGCCCCCGTTATTCTACGATACCACATGTACTACAGATCCAGGAAGTTCTTCCTGGGAAGCCATATATAGATTGTTTGAAGAGGAAGAACCTAGAGTGGTTACAAGACAAGTCACGGTGGATGAATCAACATCAACTTTTGAAACTACTTGGGAAGACATTGCTAATTCTCACCTCCATCGAATTGCTGCTCGACCCAAGATTCTACCCTACATTGATTTGGTCAAATGGGTTATCAACGAGGTGGACATTGCGGATAAGACCTTCCTAGCTTTGAATAAACAGATGCTAATTGGGTTGCTCTTTAGCTAAGGACTTGAGAAATATGTACTGTCTTTCAGAGCCACAGAATACATATAATGCACAGTTTCTTCATAAGTTCATAGCATAAAACATAGTTCAATCAGAGCTAATAAGGCAATGGAGGCATGATTCGAGCAAACACAAGCATGAAGACAAAGGTATGTATTCTATAGCTTCCCTTTCTGGTCCTCATTGCCAAGTTGTTGTTATGTTGTGTAGACTGTTTGGATATCCCAATACACATAAATTTACGGTTGAATGGGACCCCTTGATTGATGCTGCCTCAGATGCCTATATTATGAATTGGGCCACTATCTTACGAAATAATTTAGCTTCCCAGATCCTAGCCTACAGAAGCAGGCACAATATTTATACTAGGACTGTGCCCCCTTTCTATATGAGTGCATACATCATGGATTCATTTTGTTTTACCTTTGATTTTCCATCTATGGGTTGGAAATGGACCCTAGAAGACCCTACTCCTATCCACATTTATCGTAATATCCTATGGGATTCCCATTTCCAGCCCCATTTTCACAAAATATGTCATGGAGTAATGTTGCCTTTATACCAAGATATTTTTGATGAAAAAACCCCTAGATTTTTCAGAGAAGCTTGTGGTGATCTTACAACTAAGGAAAATGGTTTGGCGAGGAATATTTCACTTGTGTTAGGATTTTTGGTAGCGAAGTTGCTCCACACGTTCTCCCCCTTTATGTACCTGACAAGCTTTTAGCCCAAGAGTTTTCCCATCAAACTGTGGGCAATGGCCTAGCTAAATCCTTCAAAGAAGACAAGAAGTCCATCTGGCCATCATTCCTTGTTCGTTGTGGAGTATATACTTTGGAAATTTTCAAACATGCAACACTTGAGATTTAGCACATAATTTGCTTAAACTTTCCCACTATCCCACCTCGGCAATATGACCCAAGCAATGTGGCTCAAAATTTCATCACTCAGGTCAAAGTCAGACAATTCCAACATGAACTTGATGTTTTTTATGACTTATTTGAAATGGTCTGTGACTATCAGTAGGTGGAATATTTAGTCGAGGCTTGCCTAAATCAAAAGGAATTAAATAAATTCAAGCAATACATAAGAAAAATGTTGGAGAACATCCTTCTTGATGTATTAAAGATTTCACAACCCACCATACAACAGGAACAGGTTTTGGCCCAATTTTCAAAGGATTCTAAGGCTAATCAGGAAAACAAAGAAAGGACAACATCAATGCAACACATTGATGAATCACAGTCTTCCAGTGATTTAGATAAAGTATGGAAACAATTTGACCAAATGATCAATACATGATCGGAGGAGGCATATATTTCAACTCCAAAATAAACACTTAATACTCCTGAAACCACTAAGAAGATCCTGCTCACTATTGGGTCTTCTAATAAAGTTGTCAACATTGATGAATTAGAAGTCATCCTAGTTCACCCTACTTCTTAAGTTGTTCTTGGAATTGAAGAAATACCTCCTCTCAATGTATTTTATAGTCTGAAACACATGATTTTTATGAGAAGATAGAGGAAGAGAGAGAGTTGAGAAATCCCAAGCAATAGTTCCTAGAGATATACCATTGGATTTTGCATGGAAATATCCACAAACACACCCTTCTGACGATCTAACCAGGCTATCACAATTTGCAGGAGAATATGCTACAACCACTATTGATAAGGCCTTAGAAGTACAACAACTAATCAAAGAAAAAGATGATGGGATCCTACAGTTGGAAAAAGCATTACTAAATGCAAAATAGAGTATTGATGAAGGATGGCAGGAATAGGTAACCCAATTACAGAAAATATTTGATGAGATGAAGCTTCAGAAAGAAGCTAACATCAAAAGAAAAAATGATCAGTTACAATAACTCCAGCTTAGGATTGATCAATTGAAAGATAATCCTAAACTTAAAGATTTCAAAAAAGAAGCAGGAGAACTTAACACTCTCCTTGCTCAGCAACATGTGGTTTTTTGCGATAAATTATCAACAATCAATGATCTATGTCAAACAAGTGATTCACTAATGAATCAGTTGTTCGATCTCAAGACATAATTTGACGACATTGAAGATAAAATATCTAATTATATTACATGGTAGGATAGTGTAGATGGAAGAACAACGAATCCTCCAAGGATTAGGATTAACAAAAAGAAATCCTCTTTAGGGACTAGGATATAAAACTAAAGCAAACTGAAGGAACCATTTTTAGTGCAAGGGACATCCCAAGAAACCTTATTGAAACCATCCGCAAGAATCTTTTTGGTGCTAATCTAATTCAAGAATGCCCAGTTGATGCTTTACCTGATGTCAAGACATTGATGAAATATTGGCAGGATTGGTCCAAGACAGAGGAATATAACATAAAAAAGTTATCGAAGTTAAATATTGAACATTATTGGCAATACTTGGTGAAACCATATGGCCAATGGTTGATGTTATAGTGCCTAGCCAATAACACTTCACATATGTTCCTAGCGCTCTCCGATGTTTTGTATGCGGGACATATGCGTCTAAAGCTAGCTCATCCTCCTGAATTGAATCCCATGGTGGATATCTTTGAACTAAGGCAACAAATGGGAGGGCATCAAGCTTTTCATTTTTGAGGAATTGTTGAAACAAACTCTACTTTTTTCCTTTTGATTTTATTTTAAGGATGGTTAGTTTAAACCTCCTCAACATTTCATGTATTTTCTATTTTTACAACTCGATTTCTAAGTTATAAATACCCTTTCATGTCTTTTAGAAAAGGGTTTTGAATTTTTGTAAAGAAGACCTAACAAAGTTACACTATTGTACTTTTTTCAGTCATCTTAATAGAAAAGTTGAACCAAGATTGTTATTCTCATGAGCAGTGATATATCGGGTACTTCTATCTTTATGTTATTGTTGTGTTTATATATGATTAATAGTCATATTTTCTAAATTGTTTTGCTATATATGAGCTTTGAAGGTAGTTAAACACTTATTCACTATTGAAAGTGTGAAATTGTTATATTTGAATGTATGTAGAGAACAACGAGATCTTTGATGTGATATGAGTTAACAATTAATTTGATTAACTATTTAATCAAATTAATTATTTTACTTGTACTTACTTCTTGGATTGTTAGATGATATATATTATCTTGCATATTAGAGAATGTTTCAAATCGCACATATAAAGATAAGTTAAGTCCCGAGATATAGATAGTTAGACATATACATATATTTATACTGCTTTCATTTCTATTCATCACATCTATTTCTCTTTATTTATACCTCACATTCCACTATATATTTTTAAACGGAAACTGGTCCCATTATCCGCAGTCGAAGCCACTATTCCAAATGGAAAAGGAGCGGTTTTCGAGTCCCTGACTGGGTGGTTATCCTTGATGTTGAGCCAACAGGACCTTGCTTAGTTTCATGGGGGCTTCATTGGGGGAGCAATACCATACCATGTGCATTCATATTGGGGGTTATATATTGAAGAAAAAATGACATAATATATTGGGGGATATAAAGGGGTTAAAGGGTTTTTATATTGGAAAGTATAAGAAATGGAGCTCGAAGTTAATGAAAAAATATAAATGGGTATAAAATATGTTAATGAAAAAATGGATAACTATAATATCTAATAAAAGTAGGGGTTTTCTAACTTGGGAAGATGTATTGGGTTTGTATTGGTAGGGGGTTAAATTATGTTCTTTTTAGAGCTATTTTCCAATATGTAGTCAGATTAAGGGTATTGTTTAATATGCCATGAATGCACATGATATGTCAAAGGTTCATTCAGTGAAGCCCCCGTGCTTAGTTTCTTGGCTCATTCAGAAACATAGCTCTATTACTTTATCAATTGTTGAAGATGAATATGTTGTTGTTGCTGCTTATTGTACTCAACTTCTATGGATGACCCAAAAATTACAAGACATTCCAGTCACTTGCTCTCAACCTATATCTATGCTTT
Source organism: Pinus taeda (assembly GCA_000404065.3). Taxonomy (NCBI): domain Eukaryota; kingdom Viridiplantae; phylum Streptophyta; class Pinopsida; order Pinales; family Pinaceae; genus Pinus; species Pinus taeda. The sequence goes on from APFE030978253.1 coordinate 34,876, forward strand.
GTGACAACACTAGTGCCATAATCATTTCTAAAAATCATGTCATGCACTCAAGAACTAAGCACATACCAATGAAATATAATTTTCTTAGAGAATAAATTCTTGAATAGGAAATCAAGATGGAATATATTCCTTCAAAGGAACAAGTTGCAGATCTATTCAATAAACCTCTTCCACATGGTTCCTTTGAGTATATTAGACAAAAGTTAGGAATGATTCCTGCCTCTTTACTCTGATAATTTCTCTTTCATAACCAAAAATGTGATCTCAGGGGGAACCATGCATTTGTACATTGATGATGACTCCATATGTTGTGATTTTTTGTGATGTTTATATTTGATGAAGAGAGTGTGAACAAGAATTGAAATGACATGTTTAGGGGGAGTTGTGGCTATGAAAAAGTAGTATTTTGTATTTTGTACGTGATTCTCATGAAGGACAGTCACATATGCACATGACTCTTGACTCAGACAATCATGTATATTTTTCTTTGATGGAAAAGGAGTGGTAGAAATTTAAAGAGAGCTCCTCATATGTTTCCATCAATTCATTATTGACATTATGGTTTTGATATTGATTTATTTTAGTCTGTTAATGATGCACGTATGTTTCTTATAAGAGTTGACATAGGTTCAGGGGGAGAAACTTGTGTTGATAGTTGGCATTATGGTTGCATGATGTTACCTATGATGATTTCATGGTTATTGTAGTTGTCATCAATCTTATTCACTATTGAAAATATATATGTTGGTATCACTATATCTAGGGTGCTTGGATATATTGCATATTTTCCCACATGATGATGCTACATTGTCTTATCTACTCAATTTCCTTTCTTGTGATGAGGAAGTTCATGCTGCTTATATTTTTTCTATTAGATGATTATGTTGCTGATGCATGGTGGTTGGTGATGATTTTCATGCTTTTTCTACATAGATGCTTCATTGTTAGAATCCTTGATTATTCTTATAGATGTCATGCATGTCACTTGATGTGGTTGGTGTAATAATTTTAAAATTTAGTCATGTATGGGCTATTGGGATCAAGTCATGTTATTCTTGTAAATCCTATTATTCAAAGTGATTGATGTAAAATTTGGTTAACCCCATTATGTTGGGTGATTGATTATAGAGTCATTGATTATAGGAGAAGTCATAGTCATGTATTTGAGTCATAAATATTTTTTCTAATATTACATATCCTTAGAAGGATCACCATATGCTCAGGGGGAGCATGGTCAATATCAAAATATGATAGTTCATATCAACAGATTTGGCTTACATTGATGAGTGCTACAAAGGGAAGTACTTCATTTAGCCTGGTTCAACCTTTTTCCTTGATGTCAAAGGGGGGGAGAAGATGTGGTGTTTGCAAGTGGTTTCCAAGGGGGATATTGTTGGCATTATGACTAATGCGTTGTCCTTGGTGGAAACCTACTTGAAGTTTGAAAAGTAGATGTGACCCCTATGAATAAGAATCACGTGCATATGCAGGTTATATGAACAAAACTCACGAACATATTCCAAACCATGGAAAATAGGAAAACATGAGTTATTACCATGGTAATTTCCCATTTTATTCTGATGAAATGTCTATTTGTTCCTGTGAACAATTACTAACAACATTACCAAGGGATTTTCCTGTGGTAATAGCAAAGACAAAAGCTATATAAGGAGAAGGAGATCAAGGAGATAAGTGTGCAATGTAATGGTTTATTCTTGTGTGATCTGATTTGGAACATGTGTGCACTAGGGAGCAAGGAGAAGTCTCGGATGTGAAAGATATGAAGTATATGTTGGATTGATTATCTTGCTGCAAAATGTTGAGTGGATAAGAATGCATGATCTATGACTATGATATATATATATATATATATATATATATATATTATATATATATATTATATATATATATATATATATATAGATATATATATATACTAAGATATGTAAACTTTTTACAGTGTGTGCATAGAAAACGTCTTGATATTTGTTGTAATTTTGAGTGAAGATATTGATCCAGTAATTTAGAATCTGTATGCAATTCTGTTCTAGAATAGTTGCTTACATATGCGGATATGCTTCACATAAGTCGTGTATATGTTCTAAGATAATTTACCTTTTGATTGTTTCTTGCTCTGGGTTGTTTACATATGTTTGGATTGATGAAGTTTGTATTATGTGTTGTTGTTCATTAATGATGCCTTGATCAGAATGGTTTGTATTTGATAATTTGGATTGGATTGATTTGGCTGTGACTTGGTACATCAAGACCATTGATGATTGATTCAGTATTGGTACGTCTATGATGATTTTCTTTTTTGAATTTGTATTTCAATGATTCAATTGTGGATATAGTGATTCAATAATTTAGCTTGTCAGTGTTTCATTATTCAATGATTTGAGATCCGTAGGAAGGCTTTATGTTGAAGAAGGGTGTATATACATGATTTTGCTTCAAAAAAATTGCGCATGTATATTCTGAAGTAAAATTGACTAAGGTTTACAATGACTGCATATTATTTATGTGGTGATTGTCTTATAGCTAACTGTGTGATTAATCAGTGAATGGTTAAGTATTATCTCGATTGGAAAATTGGTCTTGATCTGATCAATTATTGGTTGATTGCTAACTTGGGTTGTGTTATGCAACCAACTCACAAAATAGAAGAAAGAGATAGATCAACGACTTAAAACGTAGCCTCTTCGAGGGGGAAACGTCATTTACATTACACAAATGAACGATTCTTGGATGATACAAATGACAAGACCTCCTTTCTATATATAGGAGTCTAAGGGGTCACAATATAATCATAGTTGACATAACAATAATAAAGTAAGGGCACGACAATAACAATAGTGGGCTTCTATGGGGCACGATAATAACAATATAGGGACAACATGATCACACCAATAACAATAAGGGGTACAATGACAATAATAATAAGGGAATACACTAGTATTATAGGGACCTAACATGCCCCTCTCATTCAAAAAAGTGTTGTCCTCAACACTTGAGTAGTTCTAGATGCTTCTGTATAAAATTCTCATCTTCCCATGTAGAATCTTCAATGGGTAAGTTCTTCCACTTGATGAAATACTCTGAAATTGATCGATTTCAAAGCTGTTGAGTTCTTATTTCTGTGAGTACTTCAAGTTTCAATATGATTTTTTCTTCCTCGTCAAGCTTTGGAAATATTGTTTGAACTGGGAGCTTATCACCCATAACCTTATTTAAGCATGAAACATGGAAAACTGGGTGCACTCGGGAAGATGCAAGAAGTTCCAATTTGTATGCCATAGTACCAATCTTTTGCAACACCTTGTACAAACCATAATACTTTGTTGATAATTTATTATCCTTCTTAGCTTGCTTTAGGGGCATTTTTTTGTATGGTTGTAGCTGTAGAAATACCCAGTCACCTACATCAAAACTTCTTTCGCTACGATGTTGATCTGCCTATTGTTTCATTCTATTCTGCACCAAAGTGAGGTTATCCTTTAATAGTTGGAGAACTTTTTGTTGATGCTCGATGTCATCTTCCACTGCTTGAACCTTACAATTTTTTCTTAAATATGATGTCATGGATGGTGGATCATATCCATAAAGCACCATAAATGGGTAATTTTTGTTGTAGTATGGAAGGATGTGTTATACCACCATTCAGCTAGAGGCAACCATTTGACCCATTGTGTCTGTTTATCATATACAAAGTAACAAAGATATCCTTCTAAACATTTGTTCACTATCTTAGTTTTCCCATCAGATTGAGGATGATAAGATGAGCTATGAGCTAATTGAATACCTAGACAAGAAAATAATTATATCAAAAACTTTCCAGTGAATCTAGGATCTCTGTCACTTACAATAATCTTTGGGTTTCCATGTAGCTTTTGAATTGTTTCCATAAATGCAATAGCAATTGTACTGGATTTAAATGGATGAGATAATACACAAAAGTGTGCATACTTGGTAAGTCTATCTACTACCATCATGATGACACTCTTTCCTCCCAACGCTGACTTGGAATGGATAAAGGTTATAATAGACCTGGGGTCTTAATTGTCTAAACTTTATTTTGTTGGAAAACCAAACATTCCGCCACAAAATTTTGAATATCATATTTAAGGCCATCCCAAAAAAATTCCTTCTTAACACTGTGGTAAGTTTTTAAAAATCTTGAATGCCTTCCTAAGGGAGATGTGTGCAATTCCCTAAGAATCTTTTGTTTTATTTGGGAATTCTTACAGAGGTATAAGAAATCTTTATACGATAAAGAACCATTTTCCTAGCTTAATGTATCAGATGTACTGTGATCTTGCTACAACTTTTGAATGAGTGCCCACACTTCTTTGTCATTCTTCCATTCATCCCTTGCTTCATTTATCCAATCTGGTTGGATAATAGAAATGGCACAAAGCAATGCTTCCACATCCTCATATTTTCTTGAGAGTGCATCTGCAACAACATTTTTGCTTCCATTTTTTGTAGATGATTTCAAAGTCATAACCCAACATCTTTGTGACCCATTTTTGTTGCTCTTCTGAAGATAATCTTTGTTCTAAAAAGTATTTAAGACTATCATGAT
>APFE030978254.1:429-53182 GCA_000404065.3 Pinus taeda
CATGCTTGTCATGCTCTGCTTTTAAGTTTGTTTAATTTTGATGTTTTCTACTGTTTAAAGAGAATTCAAATTCATTTTCTGCTCTCTTTAGCCTTCTCTCTTTCATTCCTGACCATTCACTTCAGTCAAAGACATCAGCATGGCCTCCTACCTCGCCCCAGAGACTCCCCTACAGAAACTGTGTCCCATCCCCGTAGCCAAATTTGCCCTCTCCTCAACTTGCCACCAAAAACCCAAAAACCCCAAAATCAAATTATTTTATCAGTTTACTAGCCTAATATCAGTGTTACTTTGTTGGTCATCTCCCTAATTGAAAATTTTCCAAGAGAGACCGGAGAGAGCCTTCTCCTGCCCCGTAGGGCTAACTACGAGGCTGAATGGTTTGATGTAGCTTTGAGATTTTCCTTTCTCAGCCTGAGGTGAAATGTCAAACGCTAACACCATGCATGAGTATTCAAAAGCATGGAGGTTATAGTGCACACTCATGCAATCCCATCACTTGGGACCCTCACTCAAGTGAAGGCCAAGAAGAAGGTCGAACGTGAGATTGAATCGTACTTCGACAAGCTGATGCACACCGCCACCAGCCTAGACTTTCCTATCAGTGTATACATAATGTGCAAGTGGTGGGCCCCAGTATTGCAGCAATAATGTTGCAACTCCTAGGACTCCCTTCTTTAATTTTATCAATCCGGTAGTTTGTAACAAACTTGGAAGCGACGGTGTTGTATGCACAAGTATTAGCTCTTGCCATAGCTGTCACATGGTCAGCTGGCACAAGTCCACTAGGAGCTTAAGCCAACTTCTATGAGCTCTTAGAAGAAGCTTTTTATTTGATGGATGAAAGCTAACTCAAAGGAGACTAATCTACTTGCAGAAGGAAGGGAAAAGCGGAAAGGAAGTGCAAACCCTAGCAAACCCTAATTTTACCAGCTAGCGCTACTGATGCAAGATAAATGATGAAAGCTATAGAAAGGAATTCCATTGACTCTTACAAAGGTAAAATGCATGTGACTAAGCTACTTCTGAAGTGAAATCTGAAAAGAAACATCTTTTTGTATTTTTGAGTAAGTTGGCAGAATTATTGTGCATGTGCTTTAACTATTTTTTACTGTGCAGAGGTGGATTGGCGAAAGGAAATTCTTGCATGAGGTTGGGAAGGTTAGAAGAGGGCCTAAGGGGTCCCTAGCACCCTTCTTGAGAGTTTCACGGTGATTAGATCTCAAGAAACCGCTTTCGTGAGCTTCTACGGGAAGTCTGCAGGGGTTCTACAGGATGTTCTGGAATTTCTACAAGATGTTATGTCTACAGGATGTTTAGAAATGGGATTTTGGAGGATGGATGGATGAAGAAAGATGAAGGAGTGGGTATGGAGGTAGGATAAGGGTTTGAGGTGGCCCAGGGACTGGTGGATGGAGTTGAGAGAAGATGTAGATGGTTGGTTTTGTTCAAGGAGAGATAAGGCAATGCTACACAATCATATGGAAAGTAGGTCAACGTGAGGGGATGAGGAAAAAGTAAGGCAAGGATCTGAAATGGAGGACGAAGCAAGTAGGTTGGATAGAGTATGGGAAGATGGAGAAGTATGATAGGTTCTCTGCAAGTTATTTTTCAAACTAAACAAACAAACACTTAGAAAACCTATGACCTAGTTACTTCACTCTAATCTGACCTAAGTAATAGCAAAAGGGAATGAACAAAAGTTTATTTGCAATGAAATGAGATGAAATAACTATGCAACTAAGAAATAATAAACCTAAGCATGCAATCAAAACTGATATCAAGTTCGCTACTAATTGCATGGCGAAGAAAAGATAGTGTTTTTGCTGGCAGCAAGGTCACCTTAGTCCCAGCTCATGATTCCACTGAGGGTGAGGTGAGATCCAAGGTGCTTGGTAGCCTTTTTCTAAAGATCTTCCCTGTTGTTAACCTATCAAATAAATCTGAACATGAAAAGCTACTTTAACCATAAAAAGCAACCTCAATAACAAAACAATATTTAAATCTAAATATCAGATTTTATTCTAAGAATGTAGCAAAAACACATAAAGGTAAACAAAGGAGGTACTGGGCACTTGAGATGGGCCCAACCCCAAGAGTTACAGCCTCCTAAGAGAGATTTAGAGCTGGTGCAAAGCTGGATTCATCTTTATTGATCAAAAGAATAGTTACATTCCAAAAATTGTCCACAAGGAAAACTTGAAAATGTGCTGAAATGGAGAGCTAAACTACTACCTAAAAAAATGACTAAAAACCGAACTATAGACTAGCTAACTTCTTCCTGCAAAGTGACTAACTACTAGCTAACGAAAATGAGGCCCTAAGCCCTCTTATTTATAAAAATTGAGGACCCCAACAGTCCTCCTAAACTTTAGGGAATCGGCTGCCCAAAACTTGCAATTAACAGCAATCCTACTTGACTTGCTTGGCTGCCCTTGTGATAATCGATTTGGTGGCCCTTGAACTCCGCGCTGATGGTGGAGAATTCAAGGCAAAGGCCCATAAATTAAGGGGACACCTTCCTAAAAATCCTCTCCGTTGTTCTTCCATGAATTTGGCTGCCAAGTGCTCATTAAAACCTTTGATTTTGTCTCAAAATTGACCAAAACACTGGACAAAGTACCCATTAGACTTCTTGGCATAATGGCTAACCCAATTCAATGTATTAGCATAAATATAATAAAAAACATGCAATAAACTAATGAGAATGGTGGATTAAGTCGAATTAGGAGGTTGGATGAGCCCATATAATTATCCATTTATGGAGCTCATCAGCAAGTACATTGCTGGTCCGGCGAGACTAAATACATGATGTGCATGCTCACATATGAGTTGGATAGAGGAGCCTGATTAGTGTACCCAGATGTTATGGAGGCAGGGTTCAGGTTTCATATTGATGTCACAACAGAACACATGGACACTCTCAAGGATTACCAATCTTGGCATCAATATGTCACTTTTGATCAGCATGAGGATGTCAAGAAGTTAGACTTCTATGGTTGTCTAGGTTCGAATGATGTCTAGTTTGGCTTGTCCAAGCCATTTTTCACATGGGTACATGTGCATTGTAATGTTGAGTCATGTCAAGTTTAAGTCAAGTGTCAAGAGTGGATGTAATAGTCATAGATTAGGTGAAGAGTCATGAGGGTTGTTAAACGGTAACAAAGGGGACTATTAAGGGTCACCCCACCCTTTTGTATAAATATTCCCTCATAACTCATTGTATAGGCTTTTGGTCAACCAAGCTTCTACAAAGACTATTTTGAAAAAGGCTTGGAGAATATTGTAACACACCTTAGCTTCTCCATTGCAAGGAGCTAGTAGATCTCTTTGGAGGAACAAACGGATGTGGTTGTAATGTTCCACTGTTGGGGCTAGTAGGTTTACATGGATGTATTGTATGATTGTGACTTACACTTCTTTATATAATAAGATCCAACACATTTTCATGCATATGTTGTAATTGTAGTTGGACTTCTCTGGTTCCTTTAATGATATGTGTTGTTTAACTTACGTACTTGTGTATGAATTGATTCACATGCAATTATATGAATCTTGTTGTTAATGTGTTGAATATGTTTTTAATGTTGTCATCGTTTGTGTCGACTTCTTTGCCAGACATCAGACAGAACTTTCACTCGAACCTTGATATAACAATCATCCCAGTTGTCCCAGACTGATTCATGAGTGTTGTATGTGTTATCTTACATTGTATGATGTGACTACCACATTTGAGTGGACTGCTCCACCGGAAGCTTTGTATGTCCTTTTATTTTTGTGTTCCTAGCTGAGTTGGGACTGATCCCTTTCAACCTAGAACTCACATTCACCTCCTTCCCCCTTCGATGTGTTGGAACCTCTCATACAGTTTCCTTGACTCACTGAATTAGTCACACCCTTGCTACTAACAACGTTATTCTACTTACCTCTGTGCGAAACCACAGTCAAGGTATTACCTTATGACCCATAGCTGGGACTCCTACACCAAATGGTCTGAGGTCTAATTAGGACTTCTTATCGAGGAGAACACCTTGAAATGATGGCTGGTCCAGCACCATCAATAGTCTCTTGGGATGGCCAAGCCCAAGGAAACTTAGAGTCTTGCGAAGGAGACCAAGATTTATAAGTTGAACATGGCACAAATATTCATTAGTTTCATCAATACAACTACATCCCTGCAAAAAAATGAAAGTAGAGCTACAAAAATATGAGTTATCTCCACAAGGATACTAAGAAAAATCAAACCATAGAGGAAAATGTGACTTGGCACTTAGACAAATGATTAGGAATCATTCCCCATGAAAGGAGGAAGCTTTCACACAAAAATCCATTGATTAGTGGATATGGTTCCCAATACTAGGAATCTACATTAAATGATAGGGAACACATTCCTAGATTTTCTCAATCATTGGAGCTCCACAATCTGTGTCATAATTCTAGAATATCTTGTTGATTTATTATTTAATATTGATCCTCCAGTAGTAGGGAGCAAGTCCTTAGAATATCTCCTCCTCTAGATCTCCATAATTTTCCCAATATTCTCAGAATATTCCACAAAAATAAATAAGATTAGGCAAAAATATACTATTATCCATAAACCTTCCTAGTTAACATATTAAAGTTGAAAATACATTATCTAATGCAAAAATGGTGGTTTAATGTGCTGAAGGATGGTCAGATGGGCCTTAATTTTTGTCTAATTGGTAGGCCCATCAATTAGAGATAAAGAGTTATCCTAGAGGATATTTGAGAGATATTTATGGGAGAAGTACCTATCTAAGAGGTCCTATGAGAACAAGGTCAATGAATTTCATGAGCACAAATTAGGGAAAGTGACAGCTTATAAACACACAAACAAAATATTGGAGCTATTAAGGTATGTGCCTTATATCAAGGATGAGAAGGTAAATATATAAAGACATATCATTGGATTTCCATAGGCTTAAAGTGACATAATAGAGTTTGATGAGCCAAAAATTCCTTGAGGATGCAATTGAAAATATAAAAATTTTATACGAGTAGTCCAGGCATAAGATTGACTTCTGAGTTTATTTGAAAGCAAGACGTAAGCCCATATTTATAGCAAAGGGGCACAAAACTTGAAGATATGAACTAGGAGGAAGCAATGTGAATTTTATCACCCTTATCAATGGAGAGACTCAACAAAAATATAGTAGTGCTAATACGTATTAGTAATCCAATCCTACATGAGTGGTAGATGAGGGGTTTAGAAGATGGCTTATATAGCATTAGAACTGTGGAAAAAGTTACAGGGAAAAATATTATCCTCAACAACAAAAAAACAATCCAAGGTCATTTGATGTGCAAGATGCATAGGGAGTGAAATATCTAGCTCCAATAGGAAGGCCTATCACCAAGAATTAATGATCGGGATGGAAGGTATGGTCAAAAATCAATGTGTTTTAATTTTGAATGACCTGGGTTCTAATTTTGGTTATGTTAGCAAAAACTTTGTAGGAAAATGTGGATTTCATAAGGTAGCTCATGAAAATTTTTGGTTAGTTTAGCTACCAATGGGCACTAAGAGGTAGCATGAGTATGTGATGAAGCCATTCCTTGTAGTGATAAATGTAATGCCTATGTCTACAGGCTTGAACCTATTTCCATTAGGTTCACATGACATTCTAGTTTACCCTGGATTGGATAGCAAGCCAAAAGACTAAATTCAACTACTAAAACAAATTGATATAATGCCTCAATGACAAAGGTGAAAGAGTGATGTTGCAAGGAATAAGAAAGCTTGTTATTGTTAGGAAAATATCAATGTTGAATACGAAGAAGTCTAGCCAAAAAGGATGTGAATTGTATGTTGTCTAAGTTACCAATGAATCAAATTTTAAGAAAAGAAGGCTTGAAGAGAATCCAATATTAAAACAATTCAATGATGTGTTTCATGTGGAAATCCTAAGATTTATAACAAGAGGATAAATTGATTTCTCAATTAAATCATTACTATGATTGGGACAAGTTTCAAGAGATCAATATCACATGAGCATATCAAAGCTAGTGGAATTGAAATTAAAACTAAAGGAAATTTTGGATAGGGGATACTTCAAACCCAACATATTTCCCTTGGAAGATACAATAGCATTCATGAAGATAAAGGATGACACATTCATATTGTGCATTGACTACAAATAGTTAAACAAAGAGGAAATAATGAACAAATATTGTTTTCTTGGGATCGATTACTTATTTGATCAACTGAAAGGAGTTGTAGCATTTTTGAAGATAGACTTGAGTATTGTGTACAATAAAGTATGAATTAAGAATGAAGACATCCATAACACAGTTTTCAGAACTAGGTACGGGCATTACGATTTTATGGTGGTATCCTTTTACTCACTAATGTCCAATAATATTTATCTGTTTGATGAACAATGTTCTGAATCCATATTTTGGAAAATTTTGTGTCAGTATTTGTAGATGACATTTTTTGGTTTATTATAAAACCAAGAAATAATATGAAAAAAATTTGTTGGTAGTTTTGGAATTATCGAGAGAACACAAGATTTATTCAAAATTAAACAAATGTGATTTCTTCTAATCCAAAGTTTACTACTTGAGACATATCATTTCCAAGGGAGTGGAAGTAGACCTTGAGAATAGCAAAGCAATCATGGAGTTTCCTACCTCTTAGAATGAGGAAGAAGTTAGGTCCTTTATGGATTTCGTTAAGTATTTCCAGAGGTTCATTCAAATTTTTTTGAAGATTAGGCATCCAGTCATAGCCTTGCACAGGAAAGGAGTCAAACATCATTAGATAGGAAAGTAGGTAACTGGTTTTGAAAAATCAAAACACCTACTCAAGCATGCCACTATATTGAGAATAAATGATCAGAAAAGGGATTCCATGATCTTCACTAATGGTTGTAAGGAAGAGATTGGTGAATTATTAATGTAGGAAGGAAAGGTGATTTGTTACGAATATAGAAGTTGAAGGAGCGTGTGATAAATTATGTCACTCATGACTTAGAGCTTGTAGCAATAATGCATGCATTGAAAATGTGGAGGCATTAGTTGGTTTGAAGGAAGATTGTTTTAGTGTTATATCATGTAGGCTTGAGATAACTATTTTACCAGCCTAACCTAAATGCAAGATAAGGAAGATGGATATCCTTGATTTTCCTAGCTTGGGAAGGGGTGGGACGAGTTTCCACCTTTGGAATAATTTTCCCACAGCAATGGGTATCAAGAATCATTGAAGATGAGTTCTTTTGAGGTGCTATATGGTGGAAAATGTAATACACCCATTAGCCAAGATGATCTAGTGAAAAAAGTGGTTATTGGACCCAATATGCTGAAGAAAATGGAACAAGAGGTAGTTTCTATTAGATGGAAACTCAAACTATCTTAAGATAGGAAAAAGAGCTATTTGTATCAATGGAGAATGCATAAGGAATTCCAACTGGGGGATCATGTTTATCTACAATTAGGCCAAGAAAGAGTTCAATGAGAAGAGGATCTTATGCCAAGTTAACACTAGGGTTTTGCGGACCATTTCAGATTTTAGGAAGAGTGGGGCTAATGACATATAGGCTAACTTTTCCATCCATACTGAAAGCACATGATGTTTTCCATATTTATTTTCTAAAAAGTATGTGCATTATGCTAATAAAATTGTTGTATGACACATGTGGAATTCAATGGATATTTCCAACCATAACCACAGTGCATTATTAAATGGAGGCAAATCACACTCTAGAATTTATTAATAAAGTAGGTTAACATATAGTGGAAGAACTTTGGACCAGATGAAGGTGCTTGGGAAATGGCTAATCAAATGAGGGTATCTTAACCATTTTTTAAACTGTTTAAATTAACATAAAAATAATTCAGTGTTTATAAAGCTTGCTATTGAATTTTTTGTTTTAGGTTTATAACATTGAGGAATATATTCCTCTAATAGGGTGGGGTATGTGATAACCCTTCTTGCTACCCCTTTTATCAATGTCACTATGTATATTAATTCATGTGAATAATTTGGAAATAAAAATAATGATTTGGCTATAAGAGTGGAAATTGATTGACATGCTAAGGAGGATGAGTTCCCTGTGTTGAGTGTAAACCCAAGAACTTTATTTATTTTACTACATATCTACCTAATTAATTTATGGCTCTATTGACATGAAAAATTAGATATTGTATGTTCCACCTAAGTGAAGGACAAGTTGATAAAGTCTCTATCATCATAGGGAATGGTGGTGTGGCTAACACATAAGATGATGCAATAAGGTCAACAACAAAATATATCAACAAGAAGGAGAATGAGGGGAGTGTGCTTGGATGTTTCTTCCATAAAAATGTGACAAAGATCATAGAAGGGAAATTTCACACTAAGATCAATGTTACTAAAGCACAGAAAGGAGTGTGGATTGATGTAAAGTGTAAAGTAGGTGGAGACACTATGGAATGTAGATTCATGTATTGCTAAGTAGGTGGAGATACTGTGGACTCTATATTCATATATTATTTAGTAGGTGGAGACATTGTACACTTTAGATTCTTATATTGTTTAGTAGGTGTAGACATTATGGAATCTTGATTCATGTATTGTTCACCAAATGGAGACACTATGGAATTTGGATCCCTATATGTTTTAGTAGGTGGAGACACTATGGACTTTATATCCCTTTATTGTTTAGAAAGTGGAGACATTGTGGACTCTAGATCCTTGTATTGTTCAATAATTTGAGACACTGTGGACTTTGGATTCCTATATCGTTAGGTAGGTGGAGAAATTGTGGACTCTAAATTCCTGTAGTGTTTAGTAGGTGGAAAAACTATGTGTTATGTATTTCCATAGTGCTTAGCAGGTGGAAACACTATGTTATCTAGATTTCTGTGTGATTTGGTTGATTGATGTTGGTGTGAACCCCCTTAATCACATAACTCCACAGACGTTGAATATCGATCGAGGGTGGTCAGTTGTAAGAAATATTATAGCATAGAAGCCTATGGTTGGGTGAAGAGTTGAAGTCCCTCTCTGATTTACCAGTCATTCAAGTTATACATATAAGTGTATTTTCTTACATATGTGTTGCACTATTAATGATAAGTATTATTTGGTATATGTTATAGAAGTGAATATATCAGCATCACAGGAATGTGATATTATTATTATGTGCGATGAAAATTTTTAAATGTATATTATTATGATTATAAGTGCCTTGGAGGAATCTATGTTTCTTAATATGATCCTAAAGAGTAGAGTTACTTATATGGTCATGCATGACTACTAGATGTGCCTAACAAAATTATTACAAATTGTGATTTGAATTATTTAATAAGTTTTGAATAACATGGTCTTTTTCTTGTTTAGATGTTGTTGTTGTCTTTCCTAAGAATGGATTTTAATTGGTGCAATGCCTAATAGATGTACTTCCCAAATTTCTAGGATAAATTCCATTTTTCGTATGGTGTGAAAGTTTTGTGGTTTAGCGCTTTGGTCATTAGGAATCACTACATATGGGAATTTGAAGGACGATATTGTTCAAAGGACTGTGTGAGGATTTTTATGGTATCCGTTAATAGAAAAATTCATATCTCTAAGAGTGTGATTTAATAGTGGTTAGAATTTGAATTCGTTATGTTGATCTATCTTGTGATTGCACATGTTTTGGGTAGAAGCAAGGTCTTAGTAGAACCTTCATAAAATCCCTTGATGCTTTGATTAAAACCTAGAAGAGAACTTTGAGTTAATAAGGTTGAAAAACCTGAGTTTTGGGCTATAATCAAGCTAGTTCTAGTTGGTCTAGAGGTTCAAGCATTTTAAATAAAGGGTGAGAATTAACTTGCGGTGGAGCTAGATCCCAAATGGGGATAGACCAAGTCAACTCATGAGACGAATATATATTAATAATTTTTTATAGCAATTGGGTCTTTAGGGTTATAGTTTATTTCATATTATTTATTATGCATCATCAGAGCTAGTGAGTTAGCATCATCATGTTTGGGGCCAAACTTGTTTATGAGGAAAAAAGGGTATGCTAGATGGTGGGACCCAAGATATACTAGAGGTGTGAGAGTTCATACCCATTTAAAATACGTGTGAAATCATAGTGAAATCTCAAACAATGGGGTTGATATAGACTATGATTATAGGAATTTGGGGGTCTAAACTAGTCTATAGGTCCAAATAATTGGATGTGGAACTAATCTCGAACATGCATGTGATGATAGACTAGTCCAAGGCTTCGAGAATCCAAAGGATTGGATTAGTGGAATTCCCTTAAAGTGTCAAAATTCAGAGAATTAAATATAATGTATTATTAACATAACATACTAAGGGGTTAGAACATTGGGCCCATGTGGATATGTTAAGTGGTAGGTCCCATGAGGGTGTATTTATGGACACGTCGATGCCAGAAGGTGGCATGACACCACCTGGGTAAGATAAGGGTGCCATGCGAAAATTCGAGAGAGTTAACACATGTGAACCTTATGGATGCCATGTGGATATCACATGGGTGTTGTGTGGTTTCCATGTGGATTCCACATGGTAGATTATCACCTACATGACAAGGTTTAAATGGTGAAACTTCAAACGACTATATCTTTTGATCCAAAAATCTCTTAATGACGTGAATGTGATGGTGGTATCCAAATTTAATTCTACTATCTTTAGGAGAATAGGAATTTTGTGACCCAGTTTCCATAACGAAACCATGGAGGTTAGGTGAGCTTGATATAACACCTTCCACTACCTAATAAAGATTATAAGGGGTGGGAGGGTGTGTTACAAAGTTTTATGAGAGCATATAGGTTCAATATTTGGACTAGATGGGTTCTAGGATAGATGAAAGGGAAGAAAAGGTGTTACACTTAACCTTTGGAGATTAAAATTTGGCACAATAGAATAGGGTGTTGTTCTTCCCAATCATTGTTTGTTGTGTGCATTTGGGTGTTGGTGGTAGATGGCATGTTGTATTCAAATATGTATTGATATCAAGATTATGAAATGATAGGAATGGAAGATTCTCAGATGTTAGTTTGTTCCTAACTGACTTTTAAACCTACAAATGTTATGGTCTCTAAATTTTATAAAATTTTAATATTAATGTGCTAAGTAGTATGAGCATACAAATAATGATATTTCCTTTTGATATACATATGATAAAAACTAGTTTTAGATGCGTGAACAAAATAAAATCAACATGCATATTATTGGCAAGAGAGGGTAACAATTTCATCTATTTGTGCTAATTAAACTAACAATTTTGTGTGTGTCTTTGTGCGATAACACATACAATGACACATTTCCAACAATATTTAAAGGATGGATAGCAGAGGGGTACATCATAGGATGGACCAAGTACATTACGTGTAGGAAATGGAGAATTTCCTTGACAAGATACAAATCATTAACGGGTTGAAGGTTGAGCTTAAGAGTTGCAAGATAGAGAATAAAAGGCCCACTACAAGAAAAGAAGATCAAACAAGGCTAAACACAATGCTACTACAAACTATATCATACATGCAAGGATTTTCTACAATATGCATCAACCCTTCAAGATATGGAATAATTTCATGTTGATAATGCTAGAAGGAAACCTCGAAAGGCTATAGAGGAGATAAAACTATTTACATGTTGGAACTGTGGAGGGGAACATATGAGAAGAAGCTTACTTGACTACAAGCAAAGGGATAAAGGTTCATGCCAATTCCAGGAATATGAACTAACAATTAGAAACACTAAAGGAGGTGAATTGGAGAGGAAGAAAGATGACGGCGTATACCCTCAAGATGTATGAAATACTAAAGAGGAAATATTTAGGGGGATGTTCAAATTTTGAGTCTCCTACGAGCCTTGTAAAGGATTATGATTAAAATTATGTGCATATATGAATATATTGAACACCAAAAATCATGATACTATTTTTTGTGGGCCAATGAATGATGGGAATGCTTTGAATATATTTCTAGTTATTCTTGGCTTCATATCTTTGTTGATTACATCTTCTTTTTTAAATTTGATTATTGAGTTTAATATTGACCATGCTATCTTTTGTTGTATTAGATATTGTTGTCAAGATCTTTCCATTGTCCTTGATTTATTATTTCTTCTTTACTTTTGTGTTTTGGTCTCAATTGATTTGTTGGGTGTGAAAAGGAAATAAAAAGTAACTATAGATAAGAGTTGAATTAAAATCCCACAAAATGTGCAATACCTTGGTTAAAACTTGTCAATAAAATAAATTGTTTTAAGGGGATATAAGAAAATGACAAAAAAATAAGATGGGCATGTTAGAGTTCATGTGAGTAAAGGGAAACTAGCATGATAGCTATGAAAAAAACATGAGGAGATTTTTTGTAACTAGAAAACTATTTCTAGCTAGTACACATATATGTACACTCTATCTTTTACAAATATGAGAAAGATGGGAAAGAGAAGTGAGGCTATGAGGATGTTAATCATCAAAAGAGGCCATTTTTTGGAAACCATCTTAGCAATAAGATAAGTGATTAGTTTATAAAGTATGACCACTGTGAGATGGTATGGAATTAGAATGGATACCTACCATGTTTTGGGCAACAAAATGAGGTTTCTTGATGACATACATATTGTATCTAATACCCTTTGGAAACTGGTAAATAATGATCCAATACTAATAATTATGTTATATTTATGTTCCTAATAATTGCAGTAAGCATAAAGGAAACTCATAAAAAATGGAAATATATAGTGTAAGATTAGCATGGATGAAGACGTACTAGGAATGAATGAATTGTTGAATATTTCAACAATAGGAATGGGATCCACTAGCTAGATTCATAAACAGACATTAGTTGAAAGCATTGGTAATGATAGCCAACATAAAAAAGGCTACATAGAAGGAATTGGATAAGTATTCCTTTAGCTGTAATTGAAATGGTCATTTCAAATTAATGCATACTCTGGATGGCTATTGGGAAGTTTTGTAAACTTACTACTTTCCCGCATATGTTTTCATTATGTTTCATGAATATGTTAAGGATGGAATGAATTTATATGGTGCCATTTCATTTTGAAAAGTAGTTGTCAAGAATCATACTATTCGAAGGGAAATTGGTTAATGCACTTAAAATTTGATGATTATATGAATGTCATGTTTGGGATAACATGATGAGGGTATCCAATGAGATCCTATCATGTAAGGGATCCATCAAGGAAGTGAGAACTCTTGTTGTTAATTATTATTGTACTCATGTGTTTATACATTTATGTTCAATGTTTATATTTTGTTTATGAAAAGGAATTGCTGGTTGTGGTATCAAGGAATATGCTAACAACTAACTAGATTTCTTAGCTAAATCATGAGGAACATATGTCATTGAGTATCAAGTTGAGATGAGAAACCACTAAATACATACATTTGGTGAATACCACCGCCAAAGGGCTAGTTAACCACTTATATACTTGCCAAAAGATAATACTTGTCTTAATTGAAGTGTAATGAAGGTGTGATGGTTGAGTTGTGATGGTACTAGAGAGATGCTTGCAAATTTTATTCCTTCCAATAGAAGATTACCTAGATGGTAGTTCCCAAACTCACTAGGAGGCAAGTAAGAGGTGGAGCTTATTTGGATATGTATGAAAATACTACATGGATCAATATAACCACCACTGGGTGAGAGTTGAGAGCTACAATGAGATGGATTTGTACTCAACATGGCTCGTGCTTGCTTCAATTGATAAACCACCTAGTGCGGAGACCAAAGGATACCACAAAGATAAATATAAATTATCAGTTGATTTCTTTTTGTTTAAGTTATAATTTAACATGTTTTTATGTTTTTATGAATAATATCATAAATATCATGCATTCTTGATGTGGGTGAACTATTGAAATATCCAAATTCAATATATGAGCATGAATACCAGGAAAGAAGTGTCAGTGTAGTAATATTAGAACATGCAGCAACAACTTAATGGAGCATAAGACCTAAAAAAGAGTCCATTAGGAGGTGTGGTAAATGTACGATATCCATTTATTTCCATAATAATATGCCATGACCAATATGACTATGTTGATTAAACAAAGTTTGAGAAATGTCTTCGTTATGAAGACTCTTTTTGTGTGAGGAAGCCTTGCCAAGGGATTGGGAAAATAGAATGGGATGCGTGAACTTGGAAGGTCTATTACTATTAGGAAGAGAAAAGTGAAACATATTAGTATTAAAAATTCATGAGCATACCATGTGGAATCAAGTGTGTTTTTGTTATGTCTTAGGAAAGAATGAGTTGAAATTGTTGCCTGAAGGTACCATGAGCATAGTAAACAATGGGACTAGTCAATGCATTAGGAAACATGAATTGTTGCTAAGATATATATCTATGAATTTAGAGTTCAATTCTATTAAACATACTCTCTATTTTTGAGAAACTGAGGACTATGTTCCTTTAAGAGGGTGGGGTTTGTAACACCCCTATACTACCCCTACCTATTGTGATAATGATTGTGAATGTAAGGCTAACATGCAAGGACCATGAGTGGTTAGACCTCTGATTTATAATAATAATAATAATAAATAATATTATTATTATTATTATTATTATTATTATTGAATTAGTAATTAAATACTGAACAATCTTATGAATCCTTAGTTTGAGGGGGGAACTTGCTTACTCACTTATTTATTCCTAAGGCCTCCTCACCAACTTGACTTGTTTGAATGACCAAAAGCCATAAAAATTGACATAAAAATGAGGTTGTTTGAGCATTCAGGGTGAAGTTCTCTTACAAGTGATTATTTAATGTGACTGGACATAAAAAATAATGGTAGAGCTCATTATCAACCATTACATAGGTGAAGGAGTGGTTGAGTTGGCATGACAACATGCTCCACCACTACAGAGTGAGAAGGGAATTGTGAGGAAGATATGGGAGTTTTGATTCAGGTGGTCCATTACACAACATAAAGAAGGGGAGGTTGCGTAAGAAATAAAAGAGATTTGAGTGAGAGATTAAAAAAAAGAGAGGAATCTAACTTGTTGAGTAGACGAGAAAAATTGCAAGAGGAGTAGCATCAAGGACAACATAATTTTGGATGCTGAGATGTTGGAAGTGGTCAGCTAGGGTTTCATCATATTTCCCTATTCTCGAGTGCATTACCATTAATATGATAGCTTGTTCATTTTGATATTGGAAACAATCTATGCAACTATGCCTTATAACTAGTGGGATCTCTGTTTTAACCTACGGAATCTATGCAGATTACAGGAAGAAAATTGACCACTAAGTGTTGGACGTTGAGCTGTTGGAGCATTGGAAGAATGAAATCCTTTTGAAATCATGATAAAGACATTGGTGTGTACTAGTTTCCCTATGCAAGCATTTACCTTCAAACACTGGATCCAACTTGGGGGTCATTAGCTACAAGAGAGGTTGCATTATAGCTGGCCTATGGTTGGGTGGACAGCAGAAGTCCCTCCTTCAATTGCCAAATGATTTGATACAAGTGTTTATCTTTGTATATATTTATATATGTATATTATTATATGAATGCCTAATTGATAACCTTGTTATCTCTATGTAAGATGGATTAAGTTACCAAGTTACAATATTTGTATTTATTTGCATGGTGAGGTATGATGTTGGTCAAGAGCTTGTATTATCAATAAAAAAATGAGTATTTTTATAAGATTCCTATAAGAATTCCCAAATTATTATATACTCATGATTTTCCGGTTATCTAAGGTATGTATTATGAATATGGGATGCGTGGGCTATGTGATTGTAAACGTTTTAACTCAGTTGAAGGTTTCTTGATGTGTTCAGGTATGATGGTGTAGACACAAGTAGAGTTAATTTTTTAGTCTACATGCTTCAACTAATCTATCACAAACTATAGTTAAGAGATATGTATTCTTGTTTATTCATAAGGAGATGGCTTGTTTGTATATTCTCATTTTGTGAAGGACTTGTGGGTTTCTATGGTTGTTAACAATTTTTGTGATTTCTAGAGCTACTTGTAAGATTATGTATGATTATTAATAAATCTAGTTAAGTTATGATGAAGTTTAAATTCCATGCCTTAAATGTTATCCTCCATAGAGGATGTTTATGCTCATGCATTACAAAGGTTTGCTTCTTTGAGGACTATATGGACGTTATTGTTGGTTAACATGGATCTATATGTTTGTTGTTAGCAGTGAATTAGTTTTTATTCAAAGGAAGTTACATGGTTTTTCTTTATACTTCATCTAAACATGGTGTGCACTATCTAAGAATGATTAGGCATCATTGTGTACTTTCAATGAGATGACTCTGTATCTATTTAGATGGTTGAAGTACTTGCATATTATGGTAATTGATGATGTACATCCCAAATTACTAAGATAAATTCCATTTTTTAAATGGTGTGTGAAAATTCCATGGTTGAGTGCTTTGGTTTCCGTATCAAAATTTGAAGTGTGATGTTGTTGAAACGGTTATGTGAGGATTTCTATGGTGTCTAATAATAGGAAGATTCATATCTTTGAGAGTGAAAATTAATAATGGTTGGAATTTGAATCCATTATGTTGATATATTTTTGTGATTGTGCATGTTTTGGGTAGAACCAAGTTCTCAGTAGAACCTTGGCTAAATTTTTGAACACTTCGATGAAAACTTGGAAAATCACTTTGAGTTAATAAGGTGGAAATGCCCAAATTTTGTGTGAGAATTGGGGTAGTTTAGGTAAGTCCGGAAGTCTGAGCATTCTAGACAAAGGGTGAGAATTTACTTGCAGTGGAGCCAGATCTTGAACAAGTTCAAATTGGGTAAACTCTTGAGTTGAATATATATCAATGATTTTTTATAGGTGCAGGGCCTTTGGGGTTATAATATTAATTATTATGTGTTGTAGCACCTAGCGAGGTTAGCATCCACATGTTCATGATAAAACTTGTTTATTAGGAAAAAGGGGTGCACCAAATGGTAGGACAAAAATCAAAGCATAGGTTTAGGAGTTCGGACCCATTTACATTTTCAATTGCAATGAAATCCTGAAAGGTGGTGTTGAGCTTGACTGGGACTCTATGAGTTTATGGGCCCAAAATGTTTCCAAGGTATGAAGAAATGGATGTGGGATTGGGCTAAACATATGTGAAATACGAGTTCAGGGCTTCGGGGTTACGAAAATTTGGACTAGTGGAGTTCCATGAAAGGTCTGAACTCCAAAGAATTAAATATAATGTGTTTTCTGAACATAACATGCTAACATATCAAAACTGTGGGCCCATTTGGATATGTGACATGGAAGGTGCCATGTGGGTGTAGTTAAGGACACAATGATACTAGGAGGTGATGTGGCACAACCCGATTAAGTGTTGTGGCCACAACCCCTCCATATATTTTCAAAAAGAATCTATGGAGCCCTCTTTTTGATTTGGTTAATGTCATTTTAACTTGTTTTGCTTCAAATTTCTTTGACTGTTGCTACATTCTGTTTTTCTTCCTACTTGCCTTCCAATGGCTTGGATTTTACACAAATCTATTGCGTTCTTTAAACGTTTCAATTAATTGAAGTTGATCATTTTCATGAGCTAGGCTTTAATCATATAAATATGTATTTTATTTTATTTTTATTATTACGTAAATTTTGTAAATGTGTAAAATATTATAAATATAAATAAGTCTTCTAATATTTTAAAACTATAATATATTATATGTATTGTAAACTTACCATTGCAAAAATAATATATATATATATAAAGATATTAAAATACAATTTGTTAATAAATAGAAAATAAGTGCTAACAATAATATTGTAATATAATATTATTCATTTGTAAATATAGCAGAAAATATATATAACCTTATTATCTAATTTTAAAACTTTATAAATAATGTAATATTATTTTAAATAAATACAAAATACATACCTAAAGAAAACAATCAGAAAACCAATAAGTAAGTACTTACACATTATTTAATCATGTGGCATTACATACGTTTAAAGTGTAAATTATGTTGTGTAGATTGAAAGTTAAAACCTGACACGATGGAGGAAAGGTCAATTATATTTCATTGAACGAAACGATGGTTAGATATTAAAGCAATTTGCATCACAAGGCTGCGTTGTTGACTTATCACCGTGACTAAATTGCGATGGGAAAAGGCCGATCACAAACTTTGAACTTATTACGCAAATTTCATAATGGGTTGTTGCGACTTACCATGAGGTGTGAACAAAGATCAATCGCACTCAAATTTTGAATGAATCAAATCTGATCTCAACTATCCAATTTCTGCGTACAGGTGTGACAAGTTCCTTGGAAATAACGGAAGTCATATTCCCCAGTTTGTTAGTGGTGTTCTTTGGAAACCTTGATGGTCCCTCAAAATATGACTCGGCTGCTTATAACGTTGAGCATCATTCCATGACTCAAGGCAAGAAGATGGTGTGATTTGCTACCAAACACATCTCTGTTGGCAAATACAACTGAGATCGTTGGAATTGTTGAAAATTCTTCTAGAAAATGCTCAAATAATTTAGGTTGTGATAGCTCTTAATCTGCAACAAATTTAGTTTGAGTGGAATTCTTGAAAACATAAGGATACTAATATACTTTGAAATCTATTTAAAATATATCTCTTCTTTGTTCAGGGAGGGGAATCCACCAGGAAAGAGGACTATAGAGCTGTCTTTAAATATATTTTTGTCACCTGTGCGACCATTGGGAGGAGGGTATTTTCCGTTGGAGTCTAGCGCGGTTGCACTATTGTGATTTTATTGGGATTTCCTGTAGATTAGAGAGGTATTGAGTTTTGTAGGCAAGCGTTTTTTCACTATTGTAATTTCATTTGCTATGGGATTTCAAGCTTCCAAAGGATTGTATATGTATTTAACACTAAATTTATTAATAGTTTCTCTACATTATTGCGCTAAAATTGTCAATTTATTGTTACTTCTTAGCGTTCTTTATCAACCTTGCTTTGGAATTATGCCAATTAGTATATTAATGATCAATCTTAGCATTGTTGTTGAAATAGCTTATCTCATTCCAATGATTGCTTTATGGAAAGTTGTCTCTGCAAGGCATAATAGACTATAAAAGTTATTATAAGGAATTCAAGGAGACCAATTTGTGAACACCAATAACGGTTGGTTAATCACAATTTGGTCTTGTTTCATTTTATGTTGGATTAAATATAAACTTGGTGTATATTTTATTTATTCAATATAAATTTTACATAAAATTATTTTGTATGATTATGTTGGGTATGTACTATAAATAATTTTAATAACTATTTATTAAGATTATTTCATTATATATGGATTTCAACTATTTCCAAGTTTTCAAATTATTTTAATAATTTGCAATTAAATCTGAACCTTAGGTCTAGTCATAGTTCTTTTTCCACAAAAATTATTTACTCTTGATTAAGATTAAGGTTCACCTTTCTCATAGTTGTGATAGGTTAGATTAGCTTTTTCTTTCTATTGCTTGGACTTGCATTTGCATTTAAAACAATTTCTTTGCATGTCTTTTAAGTCTCTTTGCATAGGAGAAAATCACATTGTGGTCAGACTCAACCCTGGTTTCAATCACTTGAAAGTGGATCATCTTATTTAAAGAAATATCATACAGATGATTCTATTTCCTTCAGTTTGTTAATCACAAACATCATTTCTCACCAACAAAAGGAAGGGTATCATCATGCATTGTATATAGTTAGTAGTACATATTAGGATAGCTTAGGCTAACCCTAGTTTAGGTTAGTCTTAAGACACGAGATTGAACTAGTCAAGGCTTTCGTCACAAGGTAAAAAGGTATGATTGAGACCTTGACTCAGAAATTCCTCATGTGTTGTGTCAAGACATTTTCAGGCATCAATAGTAAGGTAGGGGTGTGACATTTTCAAGCATCAATAGTAAGGTAGGGGTGTCACATGGGAATCACATGGCTACCATGTGGAAGGTATGTTGAGTTTCCAAAGGGAAGTCTCATGGGTCACAAATGGATGCCGTGTGGGTACCACATGGTTGTCACATGGGTGCCACATGTAGATTGTCTCCTATGTGGCAAGGTTTAAATGGTAGAACTTCAAACGACCATAACTTTTGATCTAGGTGTTGTTTTGGGATAAAATTTATATCATTGGAAACATCTCAATGAGCTGAACACAATGTTATTATCTAATTTTCATTTCACTAATTTTGGGATAGTAGGAATTTTGAGACACAATTTCCATAATGACACCATAGAGGTCAAGTTAGCTTGATGTAACACCTTCAATTGCATGAGAATAACTCAAGGGGGTAAGAGGGTGCATTGTAGCTAGTGATTTGGTCATGGAACACTTGAGAAAGGAAATATTTCCCAAAGGGGAATATATGAAACTAAAACTAAAAAAATGGACAATGTAGGATCTTGAGGAAACTTTTGTGAGATTGAACTTCCACACAACATTTGAATTTCACCAATTTCAATGTTATAAATGTGTACACCAACGAGGAAGAAGAGATAGTTTTAGCTAATGCAACTAAAATTGATGAAGTTCAAGCCATTGTATTAATAAAATATAGAAAACAAGAAAGGTAATATCAAAGACAAGAAGAATGGTGGAAATGGCCTCAATCCATAATCTCTCTCCTCTCATTTTGTACCCAATCTTCCAATAATACAAATATATAATACAATTATGAAACAAACTCAATTTCTCTCACCTAGACACCTTACAAAGAGATAAAGTAGGATAAGAAAAAATAGGCTCTAGAAACACACTTAGGATAAAAACTATATCCCAAGATCTAAATACATATGGTGGTATATTATGACTTAATGATTATATATGAGAAAGAAACTAACATTGCCCCCCTCAATCATATATCTAGGAAATAATACTAAAAATGGAACATAAATTAGAACCATCTTCAAGTCTTCATGTTGAAACCCCTAATCTAAGCTTCAACAAAAAATTGCCAAAAATTGATGTTGAAAACTCAAATCTTAAGAGAGAACACCAACAAAACTGAATCAACTACAAGTATAACACATCCCTAAAAATGCTTCACAACTAAATCTAATGCCAATTTTCCATGCAAAAGGATCCATCTATCCTTTCCTAGGTCCAATGACCATCCAAGTGAACAAAAATGTCCATAAATTTTCTCTCAATTAGCATATAACCCATGTATGATTCAACCACAAAACCTAGAACCATAATTTCTCCAAACTTTGCTTGCTCATCTATTAAGTTTTGATGCCCATTTGCAAACTTCATTGTGTTTGTCGAAACTTTTAGTATGACAAACATTATTAATTTTGTCATTAATTCACCATTTAGTTAGCTAAAAGGAGATACCACAAGTGGTTTTTGTTTGACTACTAACCATATGCATTTGCTTTTTGAACTCCCTCCCCAACCTTAAGATGTGAGAAAATGTCACCATTGTACTCTCCCTTTTAGGCAAATGAGATTACCCTCTTATTTTCATTTTTAGGTGCAATATGTTTCTTCAATCAAGATTAAATTATTTGATAAAACTGATGTAGTCATTTGGTTGTTGATGACCACCCCAAAGGATCAATCCATTTATAATCAATCTTCAATTTTGCAGGTTTGTTTATTTTTGTGCACTTCTCTAATGGTTGATTATTCTTGCCACAATGGTACAAGAATGAGGATCAAAAAAATTATCATCCACAACTAGTGTGGTTGCAATGTTTTCACTTTTATTTTTGCTTATTCACATTTGATGTTACATTGCCTAGAAAGTATCCACTAGAAAACTTGATTGGTTTTTAATAATTTGGAATATCCAAGTTTCAACTTGCTATCATCCTTATCATATCCTAAGAAATGTCAATTTTTGTTGCACTATATTTCCTCCCAAGCTCTAATGGCTAGCTTCTAAAAACAAGATTTAACTTTATCATAAAAAACTTCATCATTTTTTACACTTGTAGTTGTATTCATCAGTAGTTTAGAATCATCATCATTATCTTCTTTCTCAACATTTCTTTCCTTAAAAACAAGGTTGTTATGAATCATTATTAGTTTAAAATTATTTTGTCGAAATTCCTCTTGAAGAAGTTGAATTTGAGTTTGGAGAAGATTAACTTGAGCTTGCTTTACTTGTTGATAAGTTACCACTAACTCGAGAGTACTTTCGTGAAGGATGATTGTGTTATCTTTAACATTATTATTAAAGTATTCAATAAATCTAACAATTCAATACTTCACTCCATTTGAACTTGCTCGCTTAAAATTTCTTGATTTTGTTTTAGGACGATAGGGGTGTTAGGTACCACCAAAAATGCACCCAAACTAGTGATTTTTACAAAGGTTTTTTAGTTTCAACTACTCAACCTCATTAAATTTGTCTCAACTATTGCAATGTGGACTTAATAAATTTATGGGTGTTCAGTTCAACCAAGTGTGCATCCGATAATGTCTACACGATTTTGACACTAACACTTACAAAGAAACTATTGTAGGTACAACTCAATCTGATTACAAGTTAACTTGTGAAAATATTATTTCCTAGTTATAATTGATTTGTTGAATTCTTCTCAATGCATTGAATTCATAATCTTTGATTTCTCCCTTGTTGAAGTGGTTGAAAATTGATGTTTGGCTATTTCATATTGGTTGTTTAAATTATTATGTGATGATATTGTAGTTGTATTATGTGTGTACTTTATTATGCTTCAGTTCCTTAAGTGTATATTTGAACGGTGGAAATATGCAACTATAGTGTGAAACTAGACCCAAAACACCATAAACCTCCAAGAGAAAAATCAACATCACATAGTATGTAGGGTTTTAATATGAGTTTATAGATTCAAGCCCTTTCACATTTATGTGTCAATCCAGGGTTTGTTAGTTATTTCAAGGTTATCATGCTAAGTCTATGCATGCCACAGGTTCCCTACCGAGTATAAATAAATTAAAAATTACAAGACCCAATGAATGCTATGAATCCAATAACAACAAAGTAAATAACACTAACAACAATCTAAAGTAACAACAATTAGGAATCACAACAAGATTAAAAAGTGGTAAGGAAATAAACAACAATTAAAAAACATTAACAATATAACTAAGAAGCATACCTATCCACATGATTGAATCCAACAACACCTGATAGAGACAACGAGACCAACTCTCCGAGCAGGGCTGTGGCTAGGAATTATAAATAACATGACATTACAGTAAGCTCAAATTGACATTGATGATAAAAGGAGTTACAAAATAGAGTTATCTTGTTACATTCCCAAAGGGAAAAATATGTCGTTCCTCTCCGCTGTGCCTTATACATTTCATCATTACATGAATAGAATTTAACAAACTCAGAAATCACGGTAATTGTGTCTGTCCAAAAATATACAATGGTTTCTCAAACAAAAACATAATACAAAGATAGCAATCAAAGTCGGTTTTTCAAGTATTTGGCAGTTGAGGAGTTTAACAGTTCAATCCTTAAATAGTGTTGTCAGTCCGCAGTCAACAACATCACGCTGGGTTATGTTCCATTGTGAATATGTAGGAGAATACTCTCAGTAAATTGTCTAAGCATCGTTCTCCTAGGACCGTGCTTCATTAATTAACAATTCAAGAAGACATGCCAATATGATATATCTTTATTTATTTGATATATAAATCAACGCCATAAGAGCTATGAAATGGATAAAAAGGAACATGTAAAAGTGAGTAAAGATAGGTAATTTTATCAGCCAACACCTAAGATCACCTTATTTAGATTTTAGGTGGATCTAAGATACAATTACTAAGAAAATTGATTCTATTATGGTCATTACAACCTTCTCTTTAGCATTAAAGAACTGATCTTTAAAAAGGAAAAACAATCATTTCCCATGAAGCTATCTATTAAAATCCCTTGCTCCTCTTTTACAGTCACACTTCTTCTACTTCAATCAATGGGCATGATCACACAACCAATTATTCAACAACAACCTCTCATAGTACCACCCAAAAAACATAAATCCTATTTAACACAGGCCCACCCTTCTCTAACCCCACAATGGCTTTGTCCATAGTGGTTCGAGTTCTCAATCTGGAAATAATAAATTTGATTCATCTCATACAATAGAATGGACTCATATCTTACATCTAATAATACAGTATACAATTGGTTAAAATCTAGTGAAACACCACCCTGTATAGTGTTGTGATAACTTGTGAACAAATTCCTAGCCGATTGCACAAAAATGCAAAGAGAAAATAAAATCATTAAGACAGAACCTCCCCTTTGTATTCTCACAAAAAACTCTCACAAATAGTATAGAAAGTAGGTTAGTTAAGATCATACCTAGCAATTAGCAAAGCCTCATCTATATTATTAAGTGTTAATAAATGTTGAGAGTTAACCTCAAAAAATTGAAAGAAATAGCGAGAGCTTTCTTCATATGGGAAGCATCAATTTCTCTTGCTCGTTGAACATCCACTACTTCAAAACATGCTTCCACTACAAGCTACACTAGTCTCATTATAAAAACAAAATTTGTCACTCATTGTAGGCAATGATTCATGGGTTCTACATAAAAAAATTCAACATGGTGCAATCACAATTGTTCACAATGCTATCTTAGTCACGTCGATACCTACAAATATTCAAAGCTTACTTATTCCATGGTGCCTTAATTTTCATTATTTCTCAAACCATGTTGGTTAGATATCAACATTCTTTTGTTGTGGAAGAGGCACAAATCAACATGAAAATACTTCATCAAGAATCAGATTCATAAAAAAATCACAAAAAATTTCAACTCCACTCTAATATTAGTAGGCACACAGTCTCAAGCATAGAATGAGTCATATGGATTGCTATGAATAGAGTTATGGTTCCTCTTACATGGCCTTGGAGTCAGAGAGACAAGAAGAATGGTCAAAAAAGGCCTCAAGCCATCATATATATTCTGTCATTATGTATTCGTCTTCCAATGATACAAACATATAATACAATTATGAAGCCACCTCAATTGCTCTCACCTTGAAACCTCACAAAGAGATAAAGTAAGATGAAACGAAATAGGATCTAGAAACATACCTAGGATAAAAACTATATCCCAAGGTGTGAAATACATAAAGGTGGTATGTTAGGGCTTCATGATTCTATATGAGAAATAGGTTAGCATGAATGGAAAAAACTACCCAAAGAATCATAGAGATAGATTAGAGTCTTTTTGGATAAAAAAATTGTGAGAAATACTAGAGATAAAGAATACTTGGAATATATAATGAAGTAGAAGAATCAAGAACTTGAGGAAGCCACATGGATGACTATATATATATATAATATATATATATATATATATATATATATAAAGTAAAGCAAGAATACTGAAGAACTCTTGGGACAAATTCTACGAACTAGTTTTCCTTTCCTAGGAGTTTGATGTAGGAGCATCTTTCAATGTCGAAGTTGATCTTTGGCCTCTACAAGGTCTTAGGAATTCATGGGAGGAATTTGTTTCCTCATTGTCATGAAATCATGTAATTTTAAATTATTTCCTTGTTTGCAATAGTTCAAGAAAAGTTCTAAGTTTTTATGAAAAGAGAATATTCACTATGTAATGTACCAAATATTTGTATTTTAGGTAGGAAGTTTAAGGAGTTCGAAAATTTAGGGTGAGTTAGAAAATTTTCTTAAATTTTATGCTGGAATTTTGACTACACTAAGGGGAAGGTGAATAAGTGTAATGGAAAATTTAAACAATTTCACAATTTAGCATATAATCATAAGGATAACAAATAAAAAATCAATCATCACATCACATGAACTCTAGATATATTTCGAAGCTCTTGCAAGAGAAAAAAAAACATATTCTTTTTTTCTTCAATCCTTAATTAAATCAATTTACAGACACCAACCTATTAGAGGAAGCAACCCCCAAAATCAATTTACAAGAACCAACCTATTGGAGGCACCAACCCCGAAAATCAATATGCAAATCCAATCACCAAAAAATATGCAAGGACTAACTTGTTTTAGGTTCCAACTTGATTGAGGTACCAACCTCTGAAAATTTCAAGCACTAAATTCCCATAGGCTTCAACATGATTGAGGTATGAGCCTCTAAAAGAAGCACCTACCTGATTCACCAAAACATAGTGGACCAATTTTCACAATCTCTCAAACTAGATCCACAAGCGCAAGCACAATCTTACAAATATGATCATATCAATGCAATCTTAACATATTCTTTAATCATCAATACTACCATATTCTTTTCTTGTACCAAGACTAATTTTTTTCACAAGCCCTAGAACATTTTGACTATAACAAAATAGATATAACCTCTTTCCTTCAAAAACTTGTCTTTGTGACTTTTCATGTCCTCCTTTCAGATTATAAAAAAATTATTTTCATTTTCACCTTTTTAAAAATCAATTTAGGCTTCAAAATGACCCACAAAACATTATAAAAATTAATAGCTCATCACAATTCACCTTTATAATTTGTGAACAATAGGATGAAATTTCCTATTGTGTGCTCAACAGAATGAACCATGCCTATTGGATTGAGGGTTCACCATAATGCACTTCCAAATAAAATAAAATAAAATTGGCAAGCCTCATAGGAATCAAACTCATGACCACTTGTGGTGCTACCAAAGTCAAAACCAACTCAACTTTCATGTTCTTTGTTTATGCCTAATGTTGAAAAAATGTATTTATGTGAGAAAATCCATAGGTTTAAACCAATCCTAAACTAAAACTAAATGCTAATGATAAACCAAGACTCGACCTCACAATAGAGCCAAAAACTTGGCCACTATGCCACACTATTCATTGTGGCCCAGATGGTATACCATGTTAATGATAAGCCAAGACACAATCTTACGATAAAGTGGAAAACCTTTGTCCTTGCATATTGTGCCACATGTTTTATCTCGGACTAAAATTCATATCGCAATGACAAGCCATCAATCAACCTCACAATAGACAAAAAAAATCACTTTGCTTAACCATAGAGCCGTGCTGTACATCCTGTCTCGAAGTGGATCCATAAACCCAAGTGATTAACCAAAACTCAACCTCATGATAAATCCAAAAGTCATTGTTCTTAACAACAAAGCCATGCCATTATAATTCTGAATGATAATCCAAGACTCAAGCTCACAATAGAGGAAAAAAAGCTCGTGCTTAACTATAGAGTCTCTCCAAATGATAAAACAAGACTCAACTTCACATCAGAGCCAAAACCCTTCATTCTTAACCATAGCATTAGGCTATGTATTATGTCTTAGATTGGATCCTTCCTCACACATTACATTGCAACTACACAATGTGATGTCACCAAGCCATTGTCGGGGTTGATGCTAATCAAGTTTGGGGTTGATGTTCAAGCCTACATATGACATATTTTAGTGCTTAGGTTGTGACCAGGGCAGCCCTTTGCACTCACCTTTTTCCTTCATAGGATTGTGCCATGTGACTTGGTCCTTATGTGTCCATGGTCAATCTGATCTTAATGTCAGTGTGATGTCATCATGCCACATGCTATTCTTTGAGTGGTGCCACATGTCACTCAAAATTTGTCCTTTTTTTCTATTGAAAAATGTTGATTGGATATGCCACATGGCATCCTACCATACTACCATGTCACATCAATTTTCCAACTGTCAACCTACCATTGGTGAGCTTTCTACATCACTCATGTCATTCATGTCATTTTGTTGACATATCAATCTAACATTATCCCTACTTGTTGTGTCAACAATCCACGTGAACTATCATTGAATGATCCACATCAACCACCTATTAGAAATGTGGCATGTTTCTATTGGTCCTGTGTGTGAAATGTCAAAGGGAATGAGGGGAGCACAACCTCCATTAACCATCACACAAGTGTGCACTCCATATGTTATTTATCAACCACATAAACATTGCATTTTCAATGAGTTTCACGATGGTTAATTTTATCAAATAATGCACATGTACACATGATAACAATTGTCTGCTACTCTTAAATGCATGGACTTTCCTTGAAGCCATTCGATATTTAACAAATTTGTTTTTTTAATTACTTTTCACAAATTTTCACTTTCAAACTCATGTATATTCTTAGTTTGGAGTAGTTTGACCAAGCATAATATACCATTGGAAAGACCTTAGAGAGGACTATCCATACAAACCATCTACAAACTTATTTTATCATCATAAGTTGAAAATATACTTAATAATATTCAATCCATCTCATGGGCCTCCTAATAGTTACACAACAAGGCACATATGGCCATATTTTAGCATGTTTTTAACTATTTCTCTCTACATTTGATGACATGGATTAAGCTATAATTTATTCATTACATTAGGAAAATAATATTGGCATATCCTATAGCCTTACATACTTGAATTTGTAGGAAAATAAGAATTTAATCTGCACTTAATGCTTATGATGACATCAGGGAGATAGATCCACCTTTCTAGGTATTTTTGAGGGAATAAAGCCTCCTTCCAAGGAGGTTATGCCTTCAGCCACCTTTTTATAAATAAGGAAATATAAGTTCTAAGAAGGATTCAATTTTTTAGACAATGATAGAGACTACTAGAGGTATAAGCTTGTACTTGTCATTTTCAGTTACCATGTCATGTACTTGAGCATTGTTTTATATTAATTAAAAGCATTATTCAATCTTAAATCTGATTTTTTTTAGTGGGTTGAGTCCCTTGGGTTATTTCCCAACCCAGAGGCTTTATCCTCTCTCCTTTGTACATTTTATTATGAATTTTCTTTCTTATCTACTGTTTACCTGTTGTATAGAAAGATTTGTTTGTGAAGAAGTTGCCTTTGTAGGTCTATGAATCATTGATTGTATGGGAAGTGTGCTTGTAGACTTGGTGTTGGCATGGAAAAATACAGTTTTTCTCATTTTTGCAATATTTAGATCTTAGACTCGCTATCCTTTTGCATATCTATTTTTTGCAATTTATCATTTGTTTGGGAGTCTTTGCAAGCATTACAAGCATAATATCTCTTGTGTGCATGTAATACTATCAGTTTGTAGGGCTGAGCATTCTCATTTCCTCTTGTCATATTATTATCAACACCCTCCTTCATTCCTCAACAATGAATATTCAAAATCATTGTTTACTAAGAATTCATTTTACATTTGTTAAAGGCCATCGTGTGCACTTTTCCTTGTGCAAAATGGCCTCCTAAGGGGTATTGATATTGGCATGGATCTCATAAAACCTTTTTCCACCTTCCACTACCCTTACTCACCTTTATAATACCTTCTAATCCGACATAGTGCTCTGAAACCAGATCTTTTAGCAAAACAGCGCAATCTTGTAGCACTTTTTCCCGGTCCTATAACATTGCATACAAACCCTTCAAACTCAAATAAAGTCTCCCTTTGAGCTTGATATTTTAACTTTAACCGTATACAATGACCCTTAGGCTCTAAAACCAAGTTTCAGGAAGACTAGAGACCACTTAGGATTTTTATTTTCACCACTCCAATACATTTATGAAATTAGGGTTAGTAAAACAATTCATGAATTGAATGGTACATGGATGGTTTACAAGATTACTTTCCAAGATGCTTAATGAACTTTGTTAAGTCAAGAATATAATCTCTCTTAAATGTAGTGATTTATAGTTTTTTATGCTCATCAAATTTTGCAATTAGATTACGTTTCCATTCCTGTAAGTATAATATAATTTACATGTCTTGCAAGTAGATTAACATTTAATTTTATGCAACATTTCCATTTCTTGCAAGTAGCTTAGACTTTACTTTCATGCAACATATCCATTCTTGCAACTAGATCAGGGTTTCATATTTGCAACATCATTTCATTCTTACAAAGTCTAGATTTGGTTTGTAGAATGGTTTTTGTACACTTTGGTTTGGTTCAGTACCTTAGAGCTACTAGGGTAGAGCTTAACTTACTGCGTATACAACAACGTAACATCTTAAGTTTGTACAACTCCTAGATTAATAAATTAAAGTTGGTAGCCCTGGAAACTACAACATTCTCATTGCACTGGTAGAATTCATCACTTTTTGGCATCATTTTTGGGGAGGTGTACAAGTAGCTGTTGTTTCTTCATTGAGTTTCATTCTCTTTTCATTTTGTTTCATGTAGAAAAGCACAAAAAAAATTATTTGCATCAAATTTTCTTTACCTAGAAAGTTCAAAGGTAAAAAATGAAAAAGATAAAAAATAAAAGACATTTATTTCATGCCTTGTAGGGTTAGGGATAACTTATGGATTTTATTTCCAAAACCCCCACTCCTACAATAATTTAACCATCATGCTTGTTTGGTGATTATGAACCTCCTACACTGACCATACAGGAATTGGAAAACCCTTCAAGTGACAAACCACATACCTTTGAAGAACTCATAAGGGAGGAAGAACCTACATTTCCTACCCAAAAGATGGCTAAAAACGGGAAGACTGAGCTCCTTCCTATTAGATAAACCAATGCAAAATCCAAGATGGAGAGCATAATCTATATTTCTTTCCCACACTTCCATTTCCTAGCTTCTGAGCACCGTGATACATTCATGTTCAAGTTTGATGTGGTTTGTAGAAACTATGATTACACTTCTAATGAGTTGAAGCTGAAATTGTTTCCTTCCACTCTCAAGGGTACATCCTTGTGCTGAAATACCGGGATTATTGTAGATTAGGGGAAACAGAAGAGGAGATGTTCAAGAGGATCCTACAGCCAAATAAATATTTATAGGATTATGAAGAAATATTTCAACTCAACTATAGAAGAGCTAATTGGACCCTTGACCGAGAATCCCTAAAACTTGTACTTATCCAAGGGATTAGAGAGGATTTTATGGAGACCCTTAATATGTCATTTGGTGGAGAAATTTACCCACTAACTTATGAATACATCAAGACAATATTTAAGAATCATAATAGGGTTGCAAGGAAGAGAGGAGGGTCTAGTCAAGGCCTAGTCAAATCTTCTCCCTCTACCTCAAATATCAATATGAAACTGGTAGTATGCTAGAAGACTTTAATAGTGAGATGCTGCATACTTTTTCCTTAGAAATGGATATGATTCAGATTAAAAAGAAGAAAGAGGAGACAAAAAGGGCACTAGCTATATTTTTCCCTAGATGCACCAAGAGGCACCCCAGAAATTAGTGCCCAATGAACGTCATAGAATTCTACTTTGTTTGTGAGGAGAACCATCCAACTGAAAAATGCCCACCCTTCCAAGCCTAAATGCTATATATCAAGGGGCATACAATGGCTTGGATCAACTTTTATTCATCAAGAAACGGAGGACACAAGGCCCTTAGCCATATCAACAGGGCATGGAAGGCTCACATTATCCTTCTTCCAATCTAAACTAGAGTGCATCTTTAAATCCTTAGCATCCTTTAGCCCATTCACTTCGGTCCATGCCTTCTCCCTAGTCCTATCCTCCTTACTATCCTTGTCATCCTATAAAAACACCCTCCCATCCATATCAATCTTAACCTCCCTAATGTGTCGTTCCTTGACATGGATGGAGGCCTCTGATAACCCAATCACTTGCCTTAATTCCAACTCCACCATCTCAACCAAAACTACCCCAAAATAATCCAACCAGGAAACCTCAAATTCCTACCTAACCCAATCAAAAGCCCAGCGATAAGTAGGCCCAATAGGTCAATAGTGAGAAAACATTCTATCCTTCTTATGTTATGGAGATCTAGGAGATCAACCTTATGTCTAAGAAGGTACTTCTAGAGGCTCATCCACTTTCTCCATCTGAAGATCTTAAATAAGATGAGGAAGATAGTGCCCCACAAGCCAATATACCTCCCTTTCCTAAAAGGTTGGTCCAACCTCAACAACACCATCCTGGAGAGTTTGAACTTCTAGGAGAATTGAAGAAATTGTGTGTTAAGATATCCCTTCTCTATGCCATCAAATATGTTCCCATCTACAACAAGCTTATCAAAATTAGTGTTTTGAGAGGTTTGGAAGAAGAAAAATAGATGTCCCCATTATTAATGTGGTTGGGTAGCTAGTTAATATGATTCTTTGGAAAGTCATCTGCCGAAAGTATTTGGATCCTACTAGCGTGGTAGTGGAGGTACACATTAACAAGGTTGTAGTTCCCAACACACTAATTAACCTTGGTGCTGAAACCAATGTCATGTCCAAGGAAACAATGTTGAAGCTCAACCTCCAAGGGGCCTTGAGAAACACTACCACAATGCTGCTACTCACCTGCATTTCCACAATAGCCCCTGAGGGTGTTTGTTGAAGGAGTGATGGTGTCTATTACTTCTTGGGAGTACCCCACAAATTTTCTTGTCCTCTAATCCAAGTCCCAGTCTAATGGGGACCGTATCATTTTATGGATGCCTTGCTTAGCCATTTTCGATGAT
Source organism: Pinus taeda (assembly GCA_000404065.3). Taxonomy (NCBI): domain Eukaryota; kingdom Viridiplantae; phylum Streptophyta; class Pinopsida; order Pinales; family Pinaceae; genus Pinus; species Pinus taeda. The sequence continues at coordinate 32,749 of APFE030978254.1, forward strand.
TACATCAGTTTTAGGGTTGAAAACATGCTAATTAAAAATGGGCACCTCACAAAGTAGCATGTATTATACCCCCCTACTCAACCGCTTCTTGAACATGACTTACCTTTGTGGGTATAGGGGGAAGAAGAGGAATATTTTTATCAATCATACCGCCACCTAGTTTGTAGATTGGACACTACTATGGGAAGAAGGCATCTACATGAGGATGAACTTGTTGATAACTTTATGCAAAATCAACCTCTTTCTACCATGCAAAATTATCAACTACTAGAGGAAGCCTTAAGGAACCATGAGAAAAACACATGGGCTGATCTATTCACTACCAATTCTGATCAAGATCATGATAATATTATGGAAATAAGTGCATCCAAAACCTATCAATCAATCCTTCCATCTCAATGGAGCAAGAAAAGAAATTGGTCACTGTGTTAAGGCAACATGTTGATGCTTTTTCATGGGATTATAAAGAGATGAAAATGGTCCATTCCTCTATTTGAAACCATCATATCTACATTAAAGAAGGATTTAAATCTATCCACCAATACCATAGGAGATTGGACCCTTCCCTTAAATACAATGTGAAGAAATAACTACCTAAGTTATTGGATGCAAGATTCATCTATACTATTTCAGATAATTAGTGGATGTCTCCTCTTGTTATAGTACTAAAGAAAAATGGGAAGTGGAGGATCAACATTGACTATGGGGAACTAAAAAATGCTACAAAGAAAGATCATTTTCCCTTTCCTTTCTTGATCAATTTTTGGATATTCTTGTAGGGAAGAAGTTATTTTCATTCTTGGAAGGTTTTAGTGGGTATAAACAGATCTATATCAACCATGAGGATCAATATATGACCACCTTCACATGTACATGGGGTACCTTTTCCTATAAAGTCCTTCCATTTGGCTTGTGTAATGTCCCTGGTACCTTCGACAAGGTAGTGTTGATTATTTTTTCTGACCTTGTTCATGATGCAATTGAAATTTATATGGATCACTTCACCCCTTATGGGGATGATTTCTAGCAAGATGTCTCCAATATGTGTAAAATTTTTAAAAAGTGCATTGAAATGAGTATCTCACTAATTCTAGAAAAGTGTCATTTTTTTATGAATGCAATGATTGTCCTAGGTCACTTCCTTACAAAAGAAAGGATCCAAGTTGACCCTGATGAGATTTCCATTATCAAAAGGGTCCATGTTCCTCAAAAACAGATGGATGTTAGAAGTTTCCTTGGACTAGCTGGATATTATAGGAGATTTATCAAGGCTTTTATTATGATGGCCTCACCTTTTTTTGGATTGTTGACTAAGGATTCATATTTTGCTTTGACATATAATTGTCAAGAGACGTTTGAAAAGTTGAAGGAGAAAATGACCACTACACCAATCCTTAGGGGTCCTAATTGGACCTTTCCTTTCCATATCAACATAGATGCATCCGACAGAGATGTAGGAGTGAATTTGGGACAAGTGGAAGGTAATTTTGCCTATGCAATATATTTTATCAGTAAGAATCTATCTAAATATGAAATCAACTACACTGCTACTAGAAAAGGAATCCTAGTTGTTCTATATGCCTTGAACAAGTTTAGCCATTACATCACATGGTACTAAGTTTGTATACATACTAATCATGTAGCCTTTAGGTATTTGATGAAAAGACGTGAGCTCAATTCTAGGTTCATTATATTGCTATTAATGTTGAAACAATTTGATTTAACAATTATTGAAAAGATGGGAAAGGAAAATGTGGTTGAAGATTTTTTTTCTCGACCAACATTTCTTTTAAAAGATGAGGAGATGATAAATGATCAAATTCTAGTAGAGAACCCATTTTCTATTTCATTGTTATCTCCTTGGTTTTCTAATATATAAAATTACTTTGTTTCTAGGATATTACCTATAATCTCTCCTCCAAGAGAAGAGTAGAATTATGAGAAAAAGTGTCCCTTTCACATGGATTAGGGGAAATATTTTCATATTAGAAGAAAATAATATCTTAAGAAGGTATGTGAGCGAGGATGAGGTCTTTGACATCCTCTAAGCTTTCCATCATGGATCTGACATGACCCAGTTTGCTTCCAAGAGGAAAACCTTCAAAATTCTCCAAGCATGTTACTATTGGCCTACTCTACACAAAGATACCACGACATACACTGCTAGATGTGATCAGTGCCAATGGATGGGAAAGCCTACACCAAAGGTTGAAATTCCCCTACAACGTCAAGTGGTTATTTAGTCATTTGATAAGTGTGGCATGGATTTCATTTGGCCAATTCATCCCCCATCTAGACAAAAGAGATATGTCAATTTGTGCATTGATTAGTTGTTAAAGTGGATTGAGGTAAAGGTAGTAAAAGCAACAATAGAGCAAAACCTGACATAGTTTCTACAGGAAAACATATTTTATGATTTTGGATTCCCAAGTGAGTTGTTCATTGATCAAGGGGCTCAATTCACTTCAAATATAATTGAGGGAATCATGGAGGAGCATCACATAAGGCACAAAAAACCCACCTGCTATCATCCTCAAGAAAATGGGTACGTGAAGTTAACAAACAGAACTTTGGAGAGCATCTTAACCAATATTGTTAGCAACAACAAAAAGGATTGGGCATCTGGACTTATGGAAGCCACTTGGGCCTATAATACCACATGTAAAACCACCACTAGGTTCACTCCCGTTGTGCTAGTTTATGGAAAAAAGGAACTATTATCTATTGAATTTGAGTACAACACCCTAAACCTGGTAGCACAATTGGACCTAGATATCACTAAATCTCATGATGATAGGATGTAATAGCTCAATTCTCTTGATGAATATAGATTGCAAGCTTTCATGCACACTGAGGTGGTCCAATTGAACATGAAGATTTCGCATGACAGAAACATCAAAGAAATGACCTTACGGGGGGGGTGATTATACCCTTCTGTATGAATCCATATTTAAGGATTTCAAGGGAGAGTTGATGACAAGATGATTAGGTCCTTATTTGGTGGAAAAGTGTTATGAAAATGACTATGTCTAGATCAGAACAATTGATGAAGAAGGAATTCCACTTTTAGTCAATGGTTATTGATTGAAGCTCTACAAGAAACCTTTTTCGTAGGTGATGTTTACTAGTTCAATAAGTAAGGAGTTGAATGTGATTGAGGATCTACATATTCCTAGTGAATCTAGCATCTTATCAATCAAAAAAAAAAAAAAAAAAACAAAAACAAAAGAGAGAAAAAGGATAAAAATCTTAGGTGAAAACCTCCATGAGGCACTTAAGGCAAGGTCAAGGACTGAAAACATCCATGAGGCAATGCAAGAGTATAAAAAAAATGAAAATGAAAAATAAAAGATACCCTTGTGAAAACCTTCTTTGAGGAACTTGACATAGTCATGTAGGTTGAAAACATCCTTTGAGGTAGCCTATAAGTCTCAAAAAAAAAGAAAAAGGAGAAAAAACAAAAGAAAAGCAAGGGAACCCTTATATAATTTTGTTGGCATGTTTTTTGTAGGATTCAAGTCACATTCAAAGGAGGCTAGAAGACAAAGAGAAAATTTTACAAACCCCATCTTCACATCATCAATCACTCCATTAATCCTCCTAATGATTTTCCATCATCAGATGACCTCTCTCACTTAGTTCTACCACAATCCTAAAATGATACATCATTGCCCTAGATTTGTACATGATATTGATTTATGCAAGAAAAGGAGGATTTTTTTTTTAAGCTCAGGAACAAGGGAGAAGGTCAATAATTACTTCATCAACCACTCACCACATAATTTGGTATTTTCTCCACTACCATTCCCATTCCTTTTCATCACAAACAAATCCATTACCCCTTCATCCACCTTTTGATGTGACCACAAACTCTCGTGGAACCCATCATTACTATTTCCATAAATTATCAAAAACAATTAAATGATCTTGGGAGAAATTAGAGGTTTTATTAGGCTTTGTGTGACTATTACAAGAAGAAAAATAATTCTATAGTATTTTGCACGTCACTTGCCAAACAATGACTAGAGCACCAAAATTTGAATTCAGCCACCATGAGCACTTGAGGATTGCAATTTAGATCCTTCAACAGCTATAGGACATCATGTCAGCTATTACAAGATTCTTGATCACCTATAAATAAGAAACAAATAATTCCAAGAGCACCTATATGAAAGACAAAGGACCTGCATTATCGAGTTTCATCTAGTATGGAACATATTTTCTTTTATATTTTTCTCAAGAAATTGTAGGGAGGAAGGTAGACAAAGCAATGGCATAAAATAAGACACTCAAAAATAGCCCTACCCATATCTAAATATTTCATGAAACCATAAAAGGACCAATGCATTAGCAAGCAACGACTACTTAGGCATAGTTATGTTGTATTCTTCACCTCTCCTCTTGAGCATATTATGGTTAAAAATTTATTTTCAATGCATGAGAGAGAAGGTTTTATAGGCTTGAAGCGGCTTAGAAGTCTTGTCCACCCTCAAACATTGAATTTGGAGTTAATGTTATCTTAATCACACGTGGATAAAAAGACAAAATAAAAATAGTGATCAGTACAATGGTGGTACATTGCACCTATGATAATAGTTTGAATGTGGTAGGTGTGGGCCAAATAATACAACACGTTGAGGCCACCACCAAAACACACAGAGAATAAAAGTGATCATGAGCCTCATTTGTACCAAAATATTCATTCTAAAAACGTTAAGGAGGCCCACTACCATCATTGGAATATGAGAAAACAACATGAGGGATCTCATAGGCTTCCATATAGAATCTACAGGAATAAGGAATAGGTGGTACAGGAGTCAGGCAAAGTGTTAAAGGAGACAAAGTAGGTGCTACAAGTGATAGAATGTGTGTTATGGGATTGTCATGAGAGGCCTAAAAGAGCATCATATTGAGCATTATTGGCCACAAAACCCTATAGTTTTGAAGTGGTCTACAAGGGAGGGGTAAGTACTTGATGCTCCTCACCTTTTGTAAACAAAGAATATGTGAATTTTCCCAAAATTCCCACACAAAACAACCTGTAGAAGAACCTTGAAAATAAAAGAATTTGAAGTGTGGAGTTTTTCTCTTATGAATATGAGAATTATGATAGGAGAATGAACTTTTTTTTGCAAATTGTCATGCAATTTTTCATCCCATTTACCAACAAAAGCACTGCTCCTTTTTCTCCTAATTTGAAACCCTAAGTTTTTCTAAAATTGATAATTGGAAGTAGGATTACCTTGCAAAAAATTTGGGAAAATACAATAAGAATCCATGGGGGTGGTTTTAAAAGGAGACAACCCACATACTCCTTGAGCATCCACCAACGCCCTCCTATCAACAATTTTTTTTTAAATCACTAATGGTTAGAATTATTTGAGAGATTCACAAGGGTTGATGCTGAATTCACCCATGAATTTGAAGTAGGCATTAAAACTCAAGGAGAGGACAAATATACTACCATTGTGAGAGGACTAATTATCCATATAAATGAATAAATTATTAGCAGAGTGACCATATTACCCCTGGGAGTGAGGTAGACCAAGGGAATAACTAAGGCCATTACAACCAAGAAGTATTTCTTCCTCCATGGGGAACAACCTGCTAAAGACAAGAATGGATTTTGGAGGGAGAGACTACATACCCCTAAGATGAAATGACCTATCACATCCTAAAATATATTTCCTATGATGTTAGGCTAAGTTTTTTTTATGCTACCAATTTAGACTATTGTATTAGCCTAGCTTTCTGATGGCGTTACCCAATCCAAGAAGATTGAAAATCCCCTGCTTCCTTTTCTTATATATGATAGAAATGAGCCAAAGGGTTAGGGGAGGAAAACCTATGTACATATCCCGTTATAGGTACATCATATTGATTCTCATGGATGAATTAGAACAAATTTAACTCCCTGTGGCATGGATAATTTTGTTGATAAGGATAGAGAAGCTTTTCTAGGATCAGAAGACAAAATCCTATTGGAACTTGAGGAGATAGTCAGGGTTGGTTCTGGAGGAGAAGAAGAGGAGGAAGAGGGTAAAAAGTAAAAAGAAGCGGCTGAAATAGGGGGAAAAGTGCCAAAGGAGAAATCATAAGAGAGGATAAAAGGAAAAGAGAGTCAAAAACATGGACCTTGGAAGATCATTGAAGAAACCTCCAAACCTCAGAAAAGGAGGAGGAAAAAGTAAAAAACCAATGTTTTGGAGGGAAACATTGAGGAAGAGATGGTTGTCACCTTGTAAACCTTGGGCACCACAGTCAAGCCTAAAGTATGAAAGACAAAGAAACACCATGTACATTTTTGGAAAATAAAGAGAACTAGGATTCAATAGGGGAAACATCAACCTCCCTCAACAACATCAATCACACATGTGGAGTCATCTAGTTTCTAAGAAAAGGAATTTGAGGAGAGTAAGAAACAAAATAAATAAATTACTGCTCTCTAAGACAAGGGAAAGCAATCCCAAGCCTCTGAAGGGAAGAAAAACACTAGGAGAGCCAAGTGTAGACAACTGAAAGAATAATTTTCCCTGCTATGAGAAGGCAAAAATCTACTACAAGAAAGCACAAAGCTCCTATAGGGAAGCATAAAATTACTACATGAAAGCACTAATATATATATGAAGAAGGTAAGAGGCCACATGAACTTCAAGAGCTTGATACCTAACCTAATCTTATGTCCTATTACAACTTTTACAAGGAAGGGTAGATAGTACCCCATAAATTTGGAATCCTAATCCTCCTTGAGTTGGACAAAGAAAGAGGCATAACCCACCGTTGGATGAAAATTTGCTAAGTCTAAAGGATTTGAATATTTAGGACCAATGAAGGAAACAATTAGGAAAATGGCTAAAGAGATGGTTGACTTAAGATTCATAAAGGAAAACATGAGAGAGAAGTTGGAGATAGAAAATAAGAGGTTAAGGGACCAACTGCAGGAAAGAGATGAACAACTTAACACCATGGAAAACTTGGCTATTAATGCCATTGAATATTGTCACCCATCCAAAACCTATGAAATGTTCCTCAAGGAGAAGTGCCTTCAACTTTAGGTTATATCCTTAGCACAATATGGTTCACTTCCTTTTTAGAACTGCAATAAGTTCATTGATTTTTTTAAAGAGTCAATATTAAAGAAAGAGCCAAATTGGTTGAGTTTGACATGCATAACCTAATTCTAATAGACCTAAACTTATATAACCTTAATTCATGATTTGTGTATACACAGTTAATGTCACTAGCCTATTGGCTTGCCCATGAGGAGGTCCGAGCTGAAGAAATTAAGAAGGTCATGTCCAAAGAGGCCAATGAACCTCTTTACATTAGAGCAAAGCTAAGAAGTCCCAAAGCTATCACCAACAATTAGAGAATCATCTTTTAACATCCTATATTATCCCCTTTGTAAATGGAAAAATAAGAACATACCATATTTCGTTTTGAGGATATTTTCAGGATGCTACAAACTAAAGTTTACAAGCCTTCCAAAGAAGATGGCACTCGTTGTCACATTGTTTCAGAATCGGGGAGTAACACTCTCCATATAGGATGAGGAATTCCTTATCAAGGAGAACCCTCTATAAAATAATAATTCAAATTAAAAATACTAATTGGATTATTCTTAAACTCAACCCTCCTTTGTCATTGGTGTTGCAGGAGAGAAGAGATCAAGCAGAGGAACAAAGGGAGTGGATAAATATTGAAATAAATGCAAGTTTTTACCCTAAAAATGGAACTCCATCTAGAGTTCCTTGGGATGTTAAGGTGGTTACTAGGATCATGAATAAGTTGTAGATAAGTGACTACATTTTTTAGAGGGTAAGAAACCCTTTTGGTAGGAGGGTGATGATGGGCCTCCTAATAGGTACAAAACAAGGCCCATATGGCCATCTCTTAGCATGATTTTACTATTCTCTCTCTACATTTGATGACATGTTTCAAATTATAATGTGTTCATTAGGTTAGGAAAAGAATATTTTCATATCCTATAGCCTAACATGGTTGAATGTGTAGGAAGATTATCATTTAATGTGTAGGGATACATTGGGAACTATCTAGAGGAAGTGTAGGACGTTTATCCCCTACATTTAACCACCTTCAACTTGGCCTTCTACATATGTTTACTCACATATAGGTCAATGATATGATGGATAATTGATGAACTTAATGCCTATGATGATCTTAGGGAGCTACATCCACCTTTCTATGGATTTTTGAGGGAAGCATCCCTCCTTCCAAGGAGGCTACAACCTCAACCACTTTTTGCATAAATAAGGAATCCCAAGGGCTCAAAAGGATTCAAATTTTTTGAGAAGGATAGAGACTACTAGAGTTAGCAACTTGTATTTGTCATTTTAAGTTTCCATATCATGTACTTGAGCACTATTTTATATCAAGGAAAAGTGTTTTTCATCTTAAAATTGAGTTTTTTCTTAGAGGGATGAGTCCCCTTAGGTTAATTACCAACCCAAAGGCTCTAGCCTCTCTCCTTTGTACATTTTATCATGCATTTTCTTTCATGTCCATAATTTAGGAGAGTTTCCTTATTTTCCAACAATATTTATTTATCAAAAAGTTTCTTTTGCAGGCCTATCAATCATTTCTTTTATGGGGAGTGTGGTCTTATACTTGGTGTTGTAAATAAAAAACATATTTTTTCTCCTTTTGTAATATTTATATCTTATACTAGATTTCATTTTTCATTTTTTTCCTCCAATTTATCCTTCGTTTTGCAGTCTTTTTAAGCATCAAAAGCATAATATTTCGTGTGTGCAGATAATACTATGGCTTTACAAGGTCGAGTATTGTCATTTCAACTTATAATCATACTATCATCACCCTTCTTCCTTCCACAACTTCTTCAAACACACTATTCACTGAGAATTCATTTCAAATTTCTTAAAGCCCACCATGTGCATTTATCTTTGTGCAATATGGGCTCCCAAGGGGTACTATGGTTTGCGAAGAAATAAAAAAACATTATTCCACCTTCCACTACCATTCCTCACCTTCAAAATGTCTTCTAATCCCACAAAGTGCTATTGGACCTAATCATGTTAAAAAACAAGGCAAGCATGTAACACTCTATCCCCATCTTACATCACTACATAGAGACCCTTTAAACTCAACCATAATTTCCATATGAGATTTATTTTTTCACTTTGAACCTATAAAATGGCTCTTAGGCTCTTAAACCAAGTCTTAGGAAGACTACAAACCACTTATGATTTGTCTTTTCACGACTACAATACATTTCTACAATTAGGGTTAGTAAACAAGTTCATGAATTGATTGGTACAAGGATGGTTTGCATGATTACTTTCCAAGATGCTTAATGAAATTTGTTACTAGAATATAATCTCTCTTGAATGGAGTGATTTATATTTTATTCATGTTCTTTACTTTATGCAATTTGAATACGTTTTTTTTCTTGTCTTTGGCTTCCTACAATAGGCTATGGTTTCCATTTCAAGAATTTTGATTGCTACAAGCAAGAGAGCATACCTACCATACATTCAAGAAGTCACACACAAACCCACCAAGGTTCTCAAAAAGAGGGATATTGAAACCTCTTTCAAGCCCATGTTAAATATCAAACAAATAGTGAAATCAGTTAAAGACAAATCTAATCTCCTGAAGCGGAAAGGTGTCTACAAGGTCTTATGTTCATGCGGAAGCTGCTATATTGGTGAAACCGGAAGATCATTCAAAATTAGACTAAAAGAGCATGGTGCAGACATAAAAAATGGTAGAGTAAAATCCTTAGCACTGACAGAGAATTCATCAAAGACCTATCACCATATTTTCCTTGAAGACACAAAGGTCATCACTCATGAAAACCATAAATATAAACGGAAAATGTAGGAGGCTCTTGAAATCATTAAACATCCACTTAATATCAATAGGAATGAGGGCTTAGAAATGAATAGAAATTGGGTTCCCCTGCTCTCTCAAAATCCCAACACATCACTCGCCTACCCCAATTAATATCTCCTCTCTCTTCTCTCCTACCCTCTTTCCCTACCCTCCTTCTCGTATCTCCATCTGATTAAATTATCTCTCATCTAACCCTTCTTCCCCCCTCAACTAGGCTTCTCATTTTCATTATTTTCCATCCACCCTTTTCATTCATTACATTCCTTCTAGCATAACCTCCCCTATCAGTTCATTAGTCATTAGTTTTATAAAACCTATTTAATATTATTAATATCTTATTATTTTATTATTAGTTGTATTAATATATTGATTAATAGAATAAGTTCATTATACTTAATACTATAATTAGAACTAATAAGAAAAATATATATTAATAACTAAAAGTTAATAAAATAATTGAAATTAATTAAAATAAAAATCATTATATATAATTTCATATATTATTATTATCTTTACTTAATTGTTATCTTAATAAAAAATTAAAATTAAACCTCAAACATAATGAAAATCAATTTAATATATGTTTATTTTAGAACATAATTGAAATCAATTAAATATAAAATAATTATATACATCTAAACACCCTGCTTCATAATTACTAATGCTTGAAAAAAAACTTTGAAAATATCAATTAAAAAATAAAATTTCATCTCAATAATTTTTAATTAAACTTTATCTAAATAATAAAACATTATATTATTTAGTTTTTCTTTTATTGACTTTGTGTAATACAAAATTGACTATAATTTCTCATTACTTATGTTAATTATTACTAAGATATTAAAAATAAATAAATAAATAAAATAATGTAACAAAGTATATTTTCCCAAATAGTCTTTATTTTTTTCTCCTATTGAAATTATGGTCGGCTCCCTCCTTTCTCTTTCCAATTATCCCTATTTATTCCCTCCCTCTCCTTCTCTCCATGGCAAGTTTTTCCTGATGATGGGTCATGGTATTAACTCAAAACGTCAAAGACAAAAATGAATATTGTGGTTTCTCTGATATCTAACAATCTAAATCCTCACCACCAAAATCTCCAAACTCTCATAGGTTTCCATTCCTGCAAGTAGATTAGGTTTTGCATTTTGTATAAGTAGATTAACATTTACTTTTATGCAACATTTCCTTTTCTTTCAATTATGTTAGACTTTACGTTCATGCAACATTTTCATTCTTGCAACTGTAGTAGGCATTCCTATTTGCAACATTCTTTCATTCTTACAAAGTCTAGATTTAGTTTGCAGAATGGTCTCTGCACACCTTGGTTTGGTTCATTACCTTAGAGAAAATTGAGCAAACCTTAACTTACTATGTATACAACACTGGGATCTCTAAAGTTTGTACGAATCCCAGATTGAAAAATTAAATTTGTTAGCCCTGAGAGTTGCAATTTTATTGTTGCAATACCAGAGCTCATCATCATTATACCTCCTTTAACATCAAGACACCATACATCCTTTAACATCAAGACAACATACCTCCTTTGAGAGCAATGACATGAAATTTATTGTCATTATTGACAACACTATGTCCAACAATCTCCTTCCTTTAACAGCCAAGACATTGTACATCCTTTGACATCGATGACAAGGCATTGTTTGTGATCAATGACAATAGTATGCCCAACAATCTCCCCCTTCGTCATTGATAGAAAAACCACCATATCTTGATGGTCATTGATGTCAATGGATTGAACTCCCCTATCAAGATTTTAGCATAGAATATGCTTTATTGCTTATAAGTCAATGCTGTATTCCTCTCCCCCTTTAAAACCAATGTAAAAGGGTGCCATTGAAGATGGCTACTGATCTAGAAAATATTTACTTCTTTTCCATTGTTGCAAATCTTCTCGTATATCTTCCTATGGACTTGCTCCACCTTTGAATGATCTCTCCCCATGTGGATAATATTTCCTCCTATATATGCTTCTTTTCATGTGGTTACAATAGTACTATCCTTCTACAAATCCTTGATCTAATAAAACTATCTCAATATCAAATTTGTTGGACCATTACAAAACTTTCCTGCACTACTCAACTTCTCTTTCTGATAGCTTCTCCTCATGTGTATGAGCTACCTTCTTTCTTCAAATATGAATCCTACATAATATTCCTTCTTCAAATTTAATTTTAAACACACATATACTTGAAGAAGATTTCACTAGTGGATTAGATTTGAGTCTTTAGATCCATCATTGGCTCTTCTAGTTTCCTCCTCCATGCCTTGGTTTTCTTTCATGGGTTAGCAGAGAGACCTTCTTGCTTGAAACATGCCATGGTAATCCTACAATCATGGGATATATGACTTTCATTCTAATATTTATATAATTTTGTATATGACTTGAATATTGGTAGAAATGGCCGATAAGATCTTCTAATTTAATTCCCCATATATATGTGCATGTAACAATGGTTATAGCCTCAATATCTAACATACTCATCCTTGTAATAGTTCCTGCAATCTCTTTCTTTATATCAAAATATTGTGTATAAGAAATAATGACCAAAAAAATTATTTTGATACCTAGTTAAGTAGGTATGTCTTGAATCGTTTATCCTTAATATCTTTGTTTATAATTGTGAATGATTCCACTATTACTTATGGATCCATCGAGATAATTTAATGTAGTGACTCTTATACCCTCATCCTTGTTTTCTTTCTCGCTTTGTCTAGTTGTATCTTGTTGATTCATGGTTCCTTCCTGAATGTCATTCTAATTTGTACAAGTGAACATTATGAGGCTCTCTCTTTAATTTATTAATACCCTTGCTAGTATATTATTGAATTGGTTCAATGATTCTATTGATTTTTTTCCATTTGATGTCCTTGATCTTATCCCATAACTCGAATATGCTTGTAATAATGGTGATCTTTGAAGACCGAGGATGTGATGTAATGACTTAGAATGTTTAATGAGCTTCAAGTTTTGATTAAGTTGAACTGAAGTATTTTCTGATTCCTTTATTAAAAGAACAATTTCATCTTCCAATTTTTCACAATGTTCGACATTTCCTATTGACTGCTAAAACATAATCTCCTTTATCATTTAGTTTCTTCTAGTTTAATGTTTTTACAGATGACAGAATCTGCATTGAAAATTTCATCCTTGCATTGTTGTAGTTTCTTCAGTTGATCTACCTTATTTCTGAGAGGTTGTAGTTCTTCCAAGGCACTTATGAATGCTACTTCAAAGTCTACATCTTATTCAATCTCTTATTTAGTATCTTGATCAGTCATGGCTATGAATAGTATGTCTCTTCTTTCATCATCAAATATGCTTTCATTACTTTCACAATCAATATCTTCTTTGGAATAGAAGATTCTCTTCTTGGCATTTTTCCTCCTTTATAATTATTCGAGTTGAATTTTATTTCATCATCACTATCATTTACTTTTGCATAAGGTATTTTAGAAGCATAATGTCCTATTCTTCCACATTCAAAACATTTAGATTGAATATTAACTTTGAACTTTCCAATTCCCTTTCTTATATTTATTACATATTTGGTTCCCTCTTCATCTAATTCATGACAGGAGTGTTCTTGAATCTTGTGCTTCCTTCCTTCCTTGGCTACTTTGAATTCAACTCCTCTGGATCTTGTCTTCTCATTTTATGTTCGTAGTTCATATGCAATAAGTGTTCCATGAAGGGTATCTGTGTTTAAATTTTGAATGTAAAATAGCTCCTTGAGGGTTGAAAGCTTGGTATTAAACCTTGATGGAACGAATATTTATATTTTATGAACAATTTCAACTTCCTTAAATGTATTATTGAGACCTATGATAGTGTTGAAAATACGATCTACTTGAAGGAAATATAAGGAAATAGTTTCATCTTCTTCCATTCTAAAACCTTCAAGATGAACTCTATAATTTTTTAGCTTTGCCTCCTTTATTTTTGTAGTCCCTTCATAACATCTCTTCAGATTATCCTAGAGCTCTTTGTTGACATGCAATGCATGAGTTTGAAAAATTTATTATAGATACATTAAGATGGAATTTTTTTCCATGGTATTGAATATATATAGAGATTTACTAGTTTCATTAGTGGGATGATTTTGAGGCAGTGGGAAACCATTCTAAATAGACATTAATGTACCAATACCTAAAGACATGATGTAGATTTCCATTCTTGTTTTTTATAAAGCATAGTTTGTTCCTTCAAATTGAGGAGCCTTGCCTAAAGATCTAATATTGGCCATGTTCCTTATGATCAACCTTCCTTTGATTAACTATTATTGAAAGGACTTGATCTAATGCTAATTTTTAGGATTATCATTACGCCGAATTGGGGGTGTGAATAAGTGTAATGGCCAATTTAACAAATTTAAACAATTTCACAATTTAACGTATCTCGAAGAATAATACAACAAAATTCGATCATCACATCAAATGAAGACCCAATATATGTGGAAAAATTAAGGGAGAAAACCAAAAATATTATTCTTTTTCTCAACCCTTGATTACATCAATTTTCAATCAATAACCTACTAGAGGCACCAACCCCCGAATCAACTTGTAAACACTAACCCCCAAAAAATATGCAAGTGCCAATTTGTTGTAGGATCAAACCTAATTGAGGCACCAACCTCTGAAATTTGCAAGCACCAACTTGTTGTAGGCTCCAACCTAATTGAGGCACCGACCTCTAAAGAGGCACCTACCTTCTTCACCAAAACATAGTGGATCAATTTTCACAATATTTCAAACTAGATCTAAAAGTTCAATCATAATAAATCCTCCTTACAAATTTCATCATATCAATGCAATCTTAACTTGTTCTTTAATAATCAATAGTAACATCTTCTTTATTTATTGTACTAAGGCTAAATATATTCATAAGCCCCATAAATTTTGAAAAAATAAAGGAAATATTTCCTCTTGCCCTCAAAACCTTGCCTTCATGACTTTTCAAGTCCCCCTTTTAGATTACAATTTTTTTTCCATTTGCCTTTTCAAGAATCAACGCAGGCCTCAAAGTGACCCATAAAACATTACAAAAAGTAATAGTTCAACGTAATTCACCTTCTTCATCCGTGGTATAGAGAACGCAGTTTCCTAATGTGCACTCGACACAATGCATCCCACTGGTTTGATTGAGGGTTTGACAAAATGCACTTCTAAATTAAAAAAATACAACAAGCCTGACAAGGCTTGAACCTGTGACCACCTATGGTGCAACTAGACCCAAAACCAAATTTGTTGTTATATTCTTTCTTTATGCCTGGTGTCATCTTTTTATTTATAAGAGAACCCAGTCCATAGGGTGAAACTGGTTTAAAACTAAAACCAAATGCCAAGAATAAGCTAAGACTTGACCTCATGAAAATTCCAAAAACCTTTGAACTTGACCACCATTCCACACTATTAATTGTGGCTCATATGGTAAACCATTTCAATGATAATCCAAGATTCAAATTCATGACGAAGTTTAAAACCTTTGCAAATGACAAGCCATGACTCAGCCTCGCAGCAGATCCAGAGACATTTTTGCTTAACCACAGAGCCACGTTATAAATTTTGTCTCAAACCAAATCCATAATGCTAAATGATAAACTAGGACTCAACCTCACGATAAAGCCAAAAACCTTCATTCTTAGCCACAATGCCACAATATTATAATGCCAAATGATAATCCAAGACTCGACATCACAAAAGATCCAAAAAACTTCTTTCATAACAATAAATCCACACTAAATGATAAACCAAGGCTCAACCTTGCAAGTTAGCCAAAAATATTTGTGCTTAACCATAAATCCATGCTATATATTATGTATCAAACTATATTATTTCTCACTTGTTTCAAAACATCTACACTCACCCATATGTGTGTGTGTGTGTGTGTGTGGATGCCTTCAAGCCATTGTTGGGGCCAACATGAATCAGGTTTGGGGTCAATTGTCAAACATCCATATGAGGAATTTTAAGGGCTTAGACCATTACTAAGGTAGCCATTTAGGTTCACCCTTTTCCTTCATATGATTGTGCCATGTGATGTAGTCCTTAATGTTCCATGGTCAATCTGATGTTGACATCAATGTGATGTCATCATGCCAAGTGGCACTCTTTGATTGGTGCCATGTGTTAGTCAGATTTGGCCCAAATGGAAACCTAAAATATTGGTTGAACATGCCATGTGTCACTCGACTATACTACTGTCATTTAGTGTACTACACTACCACATCATCTCATCATGCCACTTGTCAACCTACCAGTCGATGAAATTTATATGTCGTCCATATCAGACATTTCACCCTATTGACATGCCAAACTATCATTGGACTTATTTTCTACATCATGAATCCATGTGACCTGCAACTAAAGAGTCCATGTTATCTACCTAGAATAAACGCATCATGTTTCTATTAGTCCTATGTGGTAGAGGTAAAAGGGCATGGGGGCCATGCAACCTTTATTAATGATCACGAAAGTTTGCACTCCTTAGCCATGTATCAACCACATAGTCACTAGATCCTTCCTTAGTTGCATGGTGGTTATTCCATTAAAAAATTCACATGTCTTCATGCAAATAGATTTTAACTTATCTCAATTGCTAGGATCAACCTTGAAGCTACATGATTTAACATATTGAGTGTTTTCATTCCTTTTCACAAATGTTCACTTTCAAACCAGCTAATCTTCTCATTCTAGAGGAGTTTAACTAAGTGTAGTATACTATTGGAAATATATCAGAGATGAATATCAATCTAGACAATATACATACTTATTTGAACATCATGAATTCAATAAATACTCAATAATATTCAAGCCATCCTACATCCTTTGACATCAAGACATCATACCTCCTCTGAAATCTAGACATTGTACCTCCTTTGGCATCAATGGCATGACATTGGTTGTTATAAATGAAAAAATTATACACAACATGATTGCTCTTCCTTTGACATAAATAACATGATATTGGTTGTCATTAATGACAATGTTATTCCCAACAATTTTCATAATTCTAGAGGATACAAATGTACTTGTGTATAATTATATTCTCTATATTAATGAAAATCATTGGCATGAAAACAGGCTAGTGGGAGTAGTGTTAATACGAGAAATGTGAGTAATAAAGGACATCATTGTATTATTCATATTTGGTTTATTCTTTGAATATATATTTATATCCTAGCTCAATTTTCTAAATAGAATTCATATGTAATCAATGTGTATTTGAAGTATTATGTTCAATCTAGTTTGAGTGTGAAATTGATTATTTATATAACAAATTCAAATGGTCGATCGATACTCTATTGAGGAATTTTTTATATGGTTGGTAACTATTTTTTATCGCAAACCTAGTGAAATCATAGTTTTCCAAAGGTTATAGTTCAATTGGACTAGCCTAAATCAAGATAGGAAATTTCTATATGTATTGGTGGTGTTACATCCGAGTGGAATTATATCATGGTTAGCCTAAAGAGAATTGACAAATATTGGCTTCCATATTTGTTATTAAAATTTATGAACCATACCGAGAAATAATTCCTTTTTGTTTCGTGGAAATCCTAAATATCATAGAGGCATAATTATCTAAACTCCTTAATTGGTCAGTTCTAAAAACTCTGCAATGGCCCAATTATCCAAAATCCCTAACATGTTATTTAATGGAATGAAATTTGAGAGAGGTGAGTTATATTAGTTTATTTCTCTCAATTGGAATTTTAAAATAACAAGGTGCAAGTCTTATTATTATGTTGTATTTGCTACAATTCCCTCCAAAATCTTCACCATATGCATTCAAAATTTTGGGCCCCCCTTGCTTTTCCAAGTTTCATGTATGTTCGATTGCATTACTTGGTTATTGTCTTTAAAGTGTTCCAGACATTACCAAATACATTCCATGGATAAATTTTTGTTATGGGTTTCTTTGACAATAGCTCCATCACTGCATCCAAATTTATATGATAAATAATTTGATAAACATGGAAATTGTGAATCCTTTTGGCATATCCTAGTTTAGTTTTTTTCTTCAATTAATGGTCAAAACTATTTAGAGGTCGTTGTTGGCATTATGATACAAGTGTTGTCCTTGATGGCAAGATTACAGATTATAGTGCAGCAGATCAGTAGCAAAGAATTGATGATCAAACTACAAAGAATGAAGAAAGTTGAGTATATACGTAGGATCACTATATACCAAGTCACGTACATAGGCAGGTTATACGCAGGTTCACTATGTACCAAGTCGTGTATATACGCAGGTTCGATATATACCAAGTAGGGTATACACGTAGGTTATACATGCAGGTTATCTATATACAAAAACGCGTATACACGTGGGATTGCTGATCAGAAGTTGCGTATGCGTATGCACGCACTTTCATGCATAGAAAAGCACGTACATGTGGGAAAGCTTATTTTTGGGTCCGTAGTATTTAGACCTATGGTTTTGGTCCTTGGTATTGCGTCCGAAGTGTTGAAACCAGGTATTGGGTCCCTGGTATTGGTTCTCAATGGTTTTGGACCATGGTATTGAGTAAGGCCTAAGACTATAAAAGGAGAAGAAGGTCATTAGGCAAAAGTATGAGATCCAGTATGCAAGATATGGGTTATGATGCATTTCTTGATCTCAGCTAAGGAGGGATCTCACCGATGGATGGAGAACAAGATCTAAGGATAAATCGGGATCAAATGGTTTGAAATGAACTATCTCTATATGGTTGATTATGTTTGTTTGAGATCTATATATTGACGTATGCAGTATTTTGAATTGAGTATAACTTAGGTTTGAAATAGCTACAAGACATGATTGAATATTTATAGATCTGTACACGGGTTGGCTTTGGTGAAAGCGCATATGTACGTGGGTTTGGTTCGTCTAAGTAGAGTATACCATTTAAGCTATGATTTTTGATGATACAGTTGGTTCTGAATAGTGTTGCAGGTTTAGGGTTCTGCTCTATGTTCTGGTGACTGCTTTTTGTTGACAGGGTTTCAGTGATTCAGTATTGGGTGATTCAGAGATTGATAATGCTAGTGTTGATTAATTGTGTGCTTCAATAATATTCATGGGTCTAGTATGAAAATTGGAAGAAATGTTGCCTTCGGATTATAGTATTGTGCTTCAGGAGTATCCAATCTGAAAATGTATGTAACGTGGTACCTGGAGGAAGAAAGAGAAGGTTGTTGCCTTCTATAGGTCAACACATACATACTAGTAAGTGGATCGGCTAGTACAAGAGCTAAGGGGGTTGTAGCTCCCTTCCAGGAGAGTCTGGAGAACGAGAGAAGGTTGTAGCCTTCTGCAGGTAGAAGCCTACATACTGCTATAAGACTGCACCAGTACAAAACTATTGTAAAAGAAGTTTTTTATTAAAAGAAGATAGAGACGACCTGCAGCAGGTGGTTTTCACCCACATTGGGTTTCCACCTTATATCATGGTGTTCATGTGTTCTTCTTGTGTGTGATGATCTGTTATGGTTTACTGTACCTTCTTACTATACATATGGTTAAAGAAGTTCTGATGCACTAACTAAAGATCAACATTTAATGGATTAATTGAATCATAGGTATTTTGGATATATGCTAGTTGCATTAGACATAGTTGTGTATACACGCGGGTTCCCTTAATTGAAGTAGCGTATATGTATCTATGTTTGGAAATGAAAAAGTTTTATTGATTTGATAATACTGATCCCCCCCCCCCCCCCTCTCAGTATTATTTCCAACAATTGGTATCAGAGCAGGTCCTTTGGTAGAAGCTTGATCGGTTAAAAGAGATCTGTGGAACTATGGGAAAGAAGCTTAAGAAGAAAGCACCTAAGAAGAGGAAGACATTTCAGAAGAACTATGACAGTGGGTGTATGTATTGGGGAATATGTGGAAGAAGCACATGAGGTTCAGAATCACTTCAGAATGAAGATGAACAAGATCTATCTGGTATGAATTTGTTATCCTCTGGTGATACATCTATTTATCCTCATAAAGATGATGAATGTGATAGCGAAACAACTGAATTTGCGCTTATGGGTGAACAAGAAAAATACCAAATATAGGCAGAATTTAAAAGGCTTACAGAAAAAATTAGAGATCAACGAGATCTGTTGAACAAAAAGGAATGTGCCTTCAAAGAAGAATCTACCAAACTAAAATCTCAACTAGAGGAGGGAAATAAGGTAAGGCAGTTATTCAAGGAAAAATGTCAAAAGTTGCAGGATGAAGTGACATCATTAAGAAATGAAGTCAATGAAAGAAGCACAATAGTAAATAAACTCAGAGATAGATCTAGTTACTATGAAAGGCTTGAAGCTATGATCCTCTCGCTAAAGGAAGATCTTAAAAAATCAAAGAAGCAGAATAAAGAACTACTCCAAACTCTTGAAAAACAAGAAAACGAAGTTCTTGAACTAAGACATCAGTTGGAAGAAGAAAGAAAAGTTGAAGAAAACATGAAGAAGCAGCAACATCAAAGGGAAGAGCAACTTCAGGTTGAGGTAAATATTCTAAATGATAAATTAGAAGAAAAGGATAAGCTCTTACGATTTC
>APFE030978257.1:0-20221 GCA_000404065.3 Pinus taeda
CCCCACACAAAAACCATCCCTCTTCCACTTTCCCCCACTCTCACTTATTCCGGCTACACTCATACCATGCCACCACATCATGCCATGCCATCACACACTTCCATGCCACACCACCACATCCTCCACATCACCTCACCCCCTTAAGTTGCATGACCCTTTGGGCAAATCTCACCTCGATGTTGATCATTAAATCCTCCCAATGACTAAACCATTAATTGTAATGTCCCCAAAACAGTAATTTTGCACTTGATTTTCTTTCCCTTCCTACTTTAAAACCCTCATTGTCAAGCATTTCCCCATTTTCCATTTCATTGTATGAGTGCACGTTCATGCCAAGAGATTGTTTAGTGCACTAGTGCCCTATCTAATTGCCATCCTCTTCGAGTATCTATCAAGTCCAAATTGAGTAATTTCCCTTGGGCCTCTCTCCAATGTGAAATATCGTCACACAAGGGAAAAGTGAAAATCATGGCCTAGGTTCCTCTCTTACCCTATGTTCCCAATTTAAATGTGATGCCTTTAATTGACATGCACTATAAGATAGTAGTGTGAAATTGATTTATATGAGCTACATAATTGATCCAAACTTAAATAGGAAGGCAACAAATTATAGATATAACCATCAATACAGAGATGCAATATAAATAACACTTCATTTCATTAATATCAAATACTTAAGTATTCTTACAAACACAATGGAGATCAGACTAGCTCACAGAGTGGTAGATTATGTCGTAGAAAATATGTGGAAGATAAGTTCCTATAAATTGTGTTACAATGAGGCTCAAAGGCCTATTTATTATTGAGAAACAATGGAAAACCCTAAACATCCAAAAATGTAACCCTAGGAGATGAAGCACCAAACTATGGGCCCCTTTTGGTTAAATTGGTACATCAAATTCCCTCGGTCATAACTTGGCATATGATCATCATTTGATGCACACAATGCCTCATTAGATATATCTATCCAAAGACTATAACTTTCGAATGGCTAAGAATGATGTGCAGTCAATGTTGGCCCCCATTTTCCTGAGGAAAACGTCATTCACGGCCTCAAAATGCCTATCGAAATTCATTACCTAAAAAATTCCCCAAAATAGTAAATTGTACTAGAAATAAGGAAATTGAAAAAATAAAAGAAACAATGGTGGGGGCTCAAGTCAAATAGGTAGGTGGCCACCAATATGCATCTAGATTGTTCCTCCTCCCTTATGAAGAAATGCTCCCCATTGCGTTGAGTTCCTCCATGAGATGAGGTAAATTCTCCCAAACTTAGTCCCTCGAGAGCCAATTTCCCTCATGAAGGTGTTGGCATGTTTTGCCACATCAATATAGTTGGATACATTGTTATTTAGTGTTTTTGATGTGCATGTCCGTGATGTGATGAGTTTTGGCTTGTTCCATGTAGTATGGATTTAACTCTGTAGATGTGAGTTGTTGTGCAATGTCTAATGTGTGTGGCAATGGTCGGAAGTATGGTCAAATGTGGTGCACATTTAACACTAAGTTGAGTCCATGAATTGGCAGAATGTTGAACTCAAATGCATTGTCTCCCACAACCTTGGTAATGATGTAAGGACCATATGAGAGTGGTTTTAGTTTCTGATAGGCTCTCGA
Source organism: Pinus taeda (assembly GCA_000404065.3). Classification (NCBI taxonomy): domain Eukaryota; kingdom Viridiplantae; phylum Streptophyta; class Pinopsida; order Pinales; family Pinaceae; genus Pinus; species Pinus taeda. The sequence continues at coordinate 1,618 of APFE030978257.1, forward strand.
AAGGCATTCCTTTTGCAAATGAAACCAAACTTTGTCACCCACCTCAAGCTTGTGTGGAACCCGATGTTGATCATGTCGCCGCTTGTACTTAGCATTTGATTTCTCTGCAATGTCTTGGACCTACTCATGGATGTGTTAGATGTGCTCAATGAAGTTTTCTTCCTTGTCGGCTTCAGACTCGACATGAGCCGAATTTGCCTTAGTAGCTGCAAATGGTATGGCCACATCAATGGGAAATAGTAGTTGGAATTCCAAGCCCACTTGAATAGTTCTGTTGTGAGTTGAGTTGTGGAGAGCTTGGGAATATCTGTGGTGGACATAGGGGAGGTTCTCATCCCATATGCATGGATTCATTGAGTTGTATATGCACATAATGTGTATGATCATCTTGTTGATGACCTGTGTTTGCCCATCAGTTTGGGGATGGAAAGTTGTGGATTTGGTGAGCGTGGTGTCGAAAATCAACCATAGACTAGAACAAAATGTATTGAGGAACCTTCTATCCCAATTTGAGATGATTGACTGTGGGATCCCAAGTTGTACCCACACACATTCAAAGAAGATTTTAGTAGTGGCCTCTATTGTGATATTCTTCTTGCAAGCGACGGTAAAGCCCATCTTCTAGAATCTGTCAGTGACCATAAAAATAGAATCATTACCATGCTTAGTAGAAGGAATGACCCACATGTAATCCATGGATATGAATTCCCAAGGTTGACTAGGGGTAGGCATAGAATAATAGAGGCATTGCTTCTTTATGGCCGATTTGGCAATGTCACAACTAATGGATGATCTGATATACTTCCCAACATCCCATCAAACATTAGACTAATAGAAATACTTCTCTAGTACTTCTACCATTTTCTTAACCCCAAAATGCCCAACGAATCGATTGTAGTACATTTACCAAATAATCTTAGCACGTCGGCGTTAAGGAACATAAAGGTCTCCGAGGTGGCATAATTGTGCAGCCTTGAGGTGAAAATTGGGAACTTGGTGACCCTCCAAGAGTGGTTCACATGTGAGGTCGAATCCTCAGTTCCTTTTGTAGAGGAGTGTCCAATTAGAAGTCTAACGCCATGATCGGTGGTTAGGTAAGGTAGTCTTAATATTTAATGGTGCTTCTCTTATTGTACTTCATATTCGAATGTAACTATTGTAAGTATGTGGACCACTTCGAATGGCAATCATTTTGTAACTTCATTGTCATCTAGATGAACTATAGGGGTTGGTGGTCTATGTGGATGACTATTTCCTTCCCCAAAATGTAATGCTTTGATTGTCAACAGGCTTGTACAATAGAATACATCTCTTTGTCATAAGTGGGATACTTTCGGACTATGTCTGAAGGTGTCTCATTGTCATATGCTACTCGATGCCCGTGTTAATTAAGGACTCCCCCAATAGAATATTTTGAGGCAACTATCTTTTCCTAAAATGGTTGTTCCACGTGTGGTAATGTGAGCACTCTTGCAAAGCCTATGGGATGTTTCAAATTTGTTAATGCTTTCTGTTGAGATTCAGAGCAAAAGAAATTTTCTTTTTCTCCTCCCTTGGTGACTTGAATCAAGGGCTAAGAGATATGAGAAAACCGCAACATGACCCTGTGGTAGAAATTGGCAAGACCTAGAAATCCACGAAGCTCTCTTGGAGTGGTTGGGGGTGGCCAATCATGAATGAAATGGATCGTGTCTAGATCCACATGCACCCTCTATTCATCAATAATGTATCCCAAATACTAAACCTCAATCGTGCCAAAAGTGAATTTCTCCAAATTGGCACATAGCTTATGTTGTCATGGTCTTTAAAGAACCTCTTGGATGCAGTGGAGGTGCTCTTCCAAACTCTGACTAAATATCAGGATGTCATCCATGTATATCACTACAAATGGGTTGGTGAATGGCCAGAATATGTCATCCATCAACCTCAAGAAGGTTGCAGGAGAATTCGCCAACTGAAAAGGCATAACAAGCCATTTGAAAAGGCCCTCCTTTGCTTTGAAGGCAGTCTTCCCCACATCAAAGTGTTTGATTGGTACCTTGTGATATCGGAAATTCGAGTCCATCTTGTCAAAATATTTTCACCCATGAGTTGCTGCAAAAGGTCATCAATCTGTGGGATGAGGTACCTATTGAGGAAAATGATCTTGTTCATGCCTCATAGTCAATACAAAGTCTCCTAATCCCATCATTCTTCTCTACCAAGACAGCCTCGCTACTGCAAGGAAATGAACACAGCTAGATGTGAGCTTTATGCATCAACTCCTCAATTTTCCTCTTGAATTCTTTGTCCTCCATAATAGAGAATTGATAGATTGGTCCATTTAGTAATGATGTGCCTTAGGTTAGATCAATGGACTGCTTGACTTGAACATGTAGAGGCACTCCTTCGAGGGAGGTGAACATGTCCTTGTACTCCCCCAAAACCTCGATCATTTATTGTTGTCATGTAGAGAAGCTCTGCCTCGAGGTAATGGCCACTGTCTTCTTCTTTCCTTGAGGAAAACAAATTTCCTCATTTTGGAAATGAGCTTACTACATTGTTTTGTAGTAACCAAAGAGATGGAGGTAGCTGGTGCTACCTCTGATATCGTGTACATCTTATTTCCCAAGGTAATAATAAGAGCGTGAGGCCTTGACTCATATACAACATCTCACATACATAAGTATGGTTGGCCTAATAATACATCACAAACATCAAAGGGAGAAACATTAAATAATACCTCATCCGTGAAGGGTTTGATTTCATATAGAAGGCGGAACTACTGTCTAATGCGAAGATCATGTCCTTGGTGTAGCCACCCCATATTGTACGGTTATGGGTGTGTTATGGTCGGTAAACCTAGGAAATTCACGACCTCTTCTAAAATGAGGTACTTTTAGCTCTCTCTGTCGATAATGAACTGTAGCAGGGAGCCCCTTACACACATTTGGGAGTGGAAGAGGTTCTCCTCCTCTACATCTTGAGGGTGCTCCTTCTAGACCTTCATAGTGGCAATGGTGGCATTGGGCTCTGCATCAATAATATCCTACCCTTTGTCATTCCCCTTGTGAGGTTCTGACTCAAAGTTAGAACATGCATCTAATTCATAAGCCTTCATCTCGGCCACAAGTGACTACTTGGCCCGACACTCACTTCTATTATGAGTGGAGCTCTTATGGGCCTCAAACCACATTCCCATGTACTTCTCCGTCTTGTGGTGTTTCCTTTCCTTGTAGGTTTGGTGGGTTGTCCTTGATCACCCTGCCTTTACTTTGTCCTTGAGTATGCAGTTTGGGGTCACCTTTCCCTTGCTTCATATTCACATATCCAAAGTCTCGCTTCTTCTGTTTAAGATTATACTTGATCTTGATAGTAGTATGTCATGCCAAGTGAGGTGATTTCTAGGAACCCCATGCCATCGTTGATGTACTTAAGTACCAAATTTCTCTCAAAATTCTTGATACCCAAATTTCTGTGAAGGGTATGAAAAACATTGGTCAACTCCAACCCATCTCGGTACCTTCCGTGTTGCAACATGGTCCAGTTTATGTTTTATCCTCATAGCTCCCCATAGTGTAGTACTACTCCTTGATGGCATCGTGGAATGAATTCCAAGTGGGTGCGACTAAAAATAGTGGGGGCATAATTTCATCCTACAAATCACAGTAGGTTTCCCATTAGTTCTTCACATGGGGGGTGAATTTGAGAAGAGAAAAAGTAATATTTTCTGAGTTGTAAAGGTCATGAAAAAAAATATCCTTCTAGCATAGAGAATTTAGATTTCTAATCAATGGTTTTCATAATAATTTGATGGATAATATGATGTGTCATGGAAAATAATTTTTATAAGCAGTAAGAGGCTTGGTATTCAACGAGAATGACATTAGTGATGAGGTAATGGATACGAATAAATCCTTCCTTTCACAATGAGAAGTGCGAAAGTAATAGAATACAAACCAAAAGCAAGGTGTTTCCTTCACAAATAGAAGCCATTACAATTGAAAAATCACTTGAGAGAAAGAAGCAACCTAAACCTGCATTAGAAGTTCCATGGGAAAACAAGATGGCGGAAGGAATGCAAATAGAAGAGTAGTAAGAAGAGAATAAGGAGGCACATGGACCAACAAATAGAGAATGAAATAGGTCACCATACATTAAGAACAAAGGAATAAGAATATGGATTGGATGCTTAGAGGATGAGCAATGGTTTTAGTAGGAGGTATGATGGGACTCTAAATTAGACATAAATTAAGGCCCATATAACCTTTCTTACATGGATTAAGGATATATTAAACATATCCTTCTACACTTAATAATGTTTGTTTGCTTTAATATGTTCTTAGGAAGGTTTAGAGATGATTGAATATTATGTGTCTAATATTATTTAGTTTTGAAGAATATTGTGAAGATTTTGAGGAGGAGATAACATAGGGACTTTATTGCTACTACAAAAGAATGAAGATTGGATAATAAATCAACAAGATATTATGAAATTATTGGAAAAATTCTCAAGCTCTAGTGATTGAGAAAATCTAGGAATGTGTTGTGTGTCATTTAATACTGATTCCTAATGTTGGGAAGTAGATCTACTATTTCATGGATTTTGGAGGGGAAAGTTTCCACATTTCAAATATAATGTTATCTCATCATATTCTATAAGAAAAAATTCAATTTTTATTCTAGAGGCATGTATTTCTTAGTCTTATTGTGGAGAAAACATGTATTTTTCTGCTCTATTTTCATTTCTATCACAAATGTACTTGGATTGATCCAAATATTGATGTTTGGTGCCATTTTTAGTTTCTAAAGTGTTTTCTCCTTCCTATGAATCTTAGTTTCAATGGGCTTGGTCATTCTGGGAGCCTCAAAGCCTTTTGTACAATTTTTCTTTCTTCTTCTCACTTCTTATTTGCATGCATCTCTTATTATTGTTTTTCCCATTTCTGCATTTAGTATTGATGCTTCTTTCGTTGTACGAGTGCTTCAAATGATTGAACTAAATATTTTTGTAGGTTATTTATAGAGTCACTAGAATTATGCATGCTTAGAATATCTTTTAAAATTCATATTCGTCATTGATCTACTTGGATTAGTTTACTAGTTCACAAATCTAGAATTTATGGAAGTCCCTTGTAGAAAAAAGTAGTAATTCTCTGTTGTTTTCTACAACATGTTAATGAGATTAAATTGAGTCTATTCCACTTTAATTAGGTCATAAAAGAATTCAAGTTAACAAAAAAATTACCCCAATTCATTTTCAGCTAATTAGGTTAAACATTTAATATTTAAACTCGCTCACTAGTTCTTGAATTTCTAGTTTTTAGAGTAGTAACTTTCTACTATTTTTCAACAAATGTTAACATGGGTATTTTGGAGTAATTCCACTTGGAATGGAGTCATAATATATCCTACCTAATAAAAAAAATTGTCCCATCTCATTTTCATTTAATTTACTTGGTCAGTGAGTGAATCATCTCCTCGTCTAGAAACTATGTTTCGTGTGTAGCAATTGTTTTCACCTATAGAAAACTTTATAGTATTCTTGTAGCATGATTAAACTTGTCCATATTTTCTCCAAAACATTTTTTTTTGTCTTTTAGTCTTGAATCACTACCCCTTGTCTCTAAATCCATGATTGAGGAAGAATAAACACCAATGGCAACATGCCTTTTTACAAAGTAGATTAGGCCTATTTATTTGAATTCCTGCTCTTAGGATTTCAATTAGAAATTGTTGTTCTTGCCTAGCATTAATTTGTTTTCAAGGTAACATCTCCATTTCTACAATTATTTTAGCCTTTGATTTGATGAAATTCACTCCATTACATCAAATCAAGGAAACTAGGACACATTGAACGTTGCACATAGAGTGCATACACCTCTTGTACGAACCTCGAGATGATAATTTAATTTGGTAGCATTAGGAGTTACAACACTCTTGTTGCAATGCTCCGGCTCAACAAACATATTAGAAATGGGAGAAGAAACTCCCAAAATAATTTTTCCCACTCAATAAATAGTTCTACAATTATATTTTAGAAAATTTCAATGTTTTATAATGTCGTACAGCCTGTGAACCAGCTTGCATAAACCTGCAAAATTTGTGCAGCAGTTGTGCACCATCCTACCGACATGCACTGACTCGACACCTTCCTCCCGAATGCTAAACATGTTTCATACAACTTGAACTTTCATGGAGTTCACTGCAACACTATCGTGGCCCACCCTGTCAATATACAATGACCTACTGGTATATTATGTAATGTCCCATGGGCCATCTCACTTAAGTGGAACATCTCGGGACTCTTCCGCATTGTTCTGTGTTCGACTCACAAAAACCCATCTACACCATTCTAGCTCATTGGTTAATCTGTCATCCTATGACCCTTAACTCTCATGTCTTGCAGCAGTTTGGTCATGGCCCTGACTATGGAAACCCTATACTTGGTAAACAATTATAACATAACCTTGTAGTTAAAACAATTGAGCCTCACTCTGCGTGCTTGCTGCCTATAATTTTGTTGTCTTACCTTAATTCTCCTTTTACATGAACTTTATGCTATTTTCTTCACTATTTTCCAAATGGATCGCATATATGGCATCGTAGAACTGTCGGGTTATTTTTCATATAAATTGATCACCCTGCAAATATATCGCATGGTCAACTTATCCACTAGAAGACATACCTTCACTAATGCCTTCAAGCCGACCCATATGCAACAAAAATCACCTTGTTAACCCATCGTACCCACTATCTGGTGACTCATCTACTCATCCACTTGAGCACCCAACTCATTTCACTCGTGTCACCCACTACACTTAGTCCCTCATCATGTTTGGTAGGCGCCCACACATTATGTCATACCTAATAAAACCCTGTCACCTTTAACATAATCCCTCCACCCAATTCACCATTAACTGAACACCTCCACTCGAGTCACATTTAACCAAACACCTCCATCTGATTCACCTTTAACCGAACATGGGCACTTTTCACACATCATGGGCACACTCCCTTGGATGCTCCCAACTTGAAGTCCTCACATCCTCCCCCATTCTAAAAATGGGTTGTTGTCCTTGAAAACCATCATTATAGAAAAATCCATAGCCAAGATCATGATCTCCATATCGACATTCAGATAGCCTGCCAATGACCTGCCCCATGCCCAAATCTCGTCATCACTCTGCAAGAACATCATGTGCTAGATCTCCCTACGATGGTGACTAGTTGGGTAGCTAATCCCTCTATAAAATCTCTTCCATGAGAATGCATGCATTTCACATCATCATGATACTCATTGTATCCTACTGCTAATTGCATCTACTTCACTACTATCCTTCTCATACTTTAGGGGATCTCATTGTTTTGAGTGGCCCACAATGAGCTCTATCCCATGCTTAGTATAGAAATAGGGAGGGGAGGGAAGGATTTAAGGATTTCCATCCTCCTTCTCTAGCATCTCATTTCATGTGTCAGGATCTTATTCTTCCGACCTGTGCATGTATGCTTCTAGACTCTCCTCCTAATTAGTCTCTCATTTCGCATCCCTGTTATCCTCCATTACCTCTAGTCTCCATGTCAAGCCTAGAATATTATCATACAATGCTGGTACAAGCTTTTCCTCCTTTATGAGATTTTTCTCTACATGTGTTGCCTTTATGGGCAATGACTGAGGTTCAGTGTTAGTCACCCAAACAAATCCCTACGCTACTGGACCTTTCGGCATCACCACGTGGAGTGCAGACCGAAGTCTCACCCAAACTAGTATGGGAGGATGTTGGAACCAAGTTTCTACAACCTAAGATGGCCGTGATGTCATTTTATTCCCTGTTACCCTACTTTCCCACACGTCGCTAAGCCTTAGGGTTTCATGAGTCCACCCTTTATTCCGTCTTTCAGTACCTCTATGAATGTGTACGATTGACCTTCGCGCAACCCTAACTCATGGTCCAGGTACTTTCACGTAGCTATGACAATGTATTTTATAGGTTCCCAAGTTATTTCAAGCGTTTTACTTATCTTACTAATCAATCATAGTTAGCACCACGTAAGCTGATATCCTCACTTGCATTCAATTAACCAATACAATCACATACATTCACACATCAAATACCATTGTAAATTAAACCTAGAACGCAATATAATTGGATGCATTAATAGGAACTAAATACATAGTAATTACAAAATACTTATCTTTATTCATATATTTCAGTTTAATACAGACTTTATCCATCGTGCGCACACTGCTATAGGGGTCTGCACACTTAGCTGCAGACTTCCACTCTAGGCTTTTGTGCACTCAGTTGCAGAACCTTTACCTACACTAAGACCCAAGAACACTTAGACTTCCGCACTCTACTTTAATACTTTCTTCCCTTTTTCACTACTTATAGCTTACTTACTTAGCTACCTTTTATATAATCACATGGTCTACAGACCATCAGTGGATCTTTATAGCCAACATTACACTTTAAAAAATAAAGGAAGACAACCCTTTATGACTCTTGACAACTTCGTGCTCCATGACCACAAAATGTGGAGACTATAGAACTTTATTACAAAATTATCCCAAAACATGGGCTTTTAGCCCTAAAACTTCTCTTGGGGGAACTTGTTCCCAACAGGCCCCCAACACAAGCATGGTGACTTGCCCTCGAGTCACTTTCTTGATGTGCAAATCTTGCAATAAAGACCTCCCAGCTTGACCTATATGACCGCCACTTTGGCAGTGCACTATGCAGCCACCTCCTTCACTTCTTCATCCAACTACTATGGTGTTGGTCCTGAACTGTGAGCCTGAAGCTTCTAGTGAGTCTCTTCCAAATGAGCAAGCTTGCCTTCAATGGAGGCCATGACTGAATAAGCATTTTCCAACTAGGGCTTCAAGATGCCTTCAACACTGTCTCTTCGTGTTACACTAGATCTACCTATTCCTTCAATGTTTTGACCTCCTTCAACTTCACGAGTCTCTGAGTGAGAGAGACAATACATGTTGTACCTTGTACTTTTTCATAGCATTGTTGTAGTTCTTGCACCTCTATCTCTAACTTTTGTACATTACGATCCTTCTAAAACTAGTCAAGACCTCAAATGATTGTTCAAACAATCGTGTGTAGTCAGTCACTGCACTCTCTACCACCATTATTGCCTCTATTACAGTGGTTGCATTCTACTCCTTTACTTCTTAAAAAGTTGAAGGCTGGGCCTTCAACTGTAAATATGCAATCTGTAGGTTCAACTCCAGCTAAACCTTATTCAACTTTGTGTGAGCATCGCACACCCTTGTAGCAATATTGCGAACATGCACCTCTACCAGTTCTCCCTCAAGAATGGCCAACTCTAGGAACATTTGGAATGTTTCCTCCACAATATAAACTATGCGCTTATTTAGATTAGTTACATTAGTCATCATGGTGATGGAAAAGTCTCATTATAGGGCTAGCTACATATTATTGATTTGATGTTCACTCAGCACCTACACAGTGTGCTTTTCGTAGGCCCTTAGCTCTGTGATCACTCCATCCTGTTCTAGGTGGAGTGACTCGTTCGGAAGCATTTCCAAGTTCAACCCCACTCCCTTGAGGGTGCTAAGAATGGGCCTGTCAACTTTGTTTTCTATGGTCATTGCTCCAACCGGTAGCAATATCACTCAAGAGTCCTTTGCACACAGCATATCGGCAACTTCTAGAGTAACAGTAGCAAGGCTGATGGAAACCGTGCCAGCATGTGATGCATGGATCTATAGCTCATGCAGACTCATTTAGATGGTGCTGAATAGTTTATGTTACTACTGCTCGAACTGCTGTAGTACCTTCATTATGACATCTCGCACCGTGTCTCCAATGTCATTCAAATCTCCCTCTATTAGGGTGATTGGGTCCAACGATGTCTTATTGGCCTTGGATTTCTTTTGCGCCACCATTCTTTATTGTTCTCTTGGACACTTGATATAGTATGACACCATCTATGGGTCTGTCCATGCGTCTTTGTTTTCACATCCATTTCTTCCTCTATTTCAGGCAAAGCCAACCTGGCACCTTTGTGAGAGTTGAGCTCTTTACCGCCTCTATGCTTTTCCACCTATTGTGCAGCATCATGCTCTACCTAGAAGCCTCCTTCTTCCTTTTCTTGGTCAATTGTGCCATCTTGAACTTGGCGTCCTCTTTTTTGCATTGTGCGGCAGACTTGCTAGTCCCCACTGCCGACTCTAAGGTAGTGCATCACTTTGCTGGCTAGCAATGAAGAACTGCATCAATCATGTTGTCCGTTACCAAGTAAGTCAAGTCATGCCATTTCTCCTCAGGGTCCTTTCATGCCTTGATTACGATCTGCTGAAAGTCTACCTTCAACTCCACATATTCTTGCAGTTTGGCAAACACAGTAGGTAAGAATCATGGTTTGCGATTGATAGGCATGCATATATTCATTTCCATCAAGTTCCGGAACATCTTTGTATCCTTGATGCACTCAGAATCCTTGGTCACCCACAACAAAGTGCACTTTGCTACTTCTGGAAGGTCTCGTGCAGTTGAGGAGAATTGACTGTCTTCCAGCAGCTCCGAGGCTACCAATACAATGGACAGCAAGAGCCACACATAGTGGAAGGTCTTGCTAAGATCTTCTGCCTCACGATAGTTCACAAGGAACTCACTGCAGAGAGAGTGCACCCAATGAAACTAGACTCCTTTAGTGCATTGGGCCACTAGAGTGATGATTAGTGCTGCCACTTCATCTGTGCGACACTTCCTCATAACTTTTCTTGCCAAAATATACATGGCCACCTTGACCACAGGATCACAGATACTCGAGTTGGCATAGCCTCATGGCTTCTTCACGAGATTGAACTTCTACTTCATGGCCTCTGTGAAGGCTTTCTCACCAGCTTTTCCGCCAAGCAACATGGCCAGATTTTCTCCTGTATGGGGTAGTCGTGTGATCCTAAGGATCAACCTCTTAGTGATGGGTATCGACTCCTCTAGCCATAGACACCCATTGTCCACCAAGCATAGTAGCTCCTTGATGACCAATACTATAATGGGTGTACGATTGTAGTGCAGCACCCATAATAGGTTGAGCAGACCTGCCTTGTCTACTCCCATGAGACACTTCTACGGTTCTAATGCAGTCGTCCCAGTGGGTGTGTGAACAATGTAGTACATTAGATGTTTTTTTGCCACATGAGGGAAATTCACAGTGTTAGCTAAGTCCCAATCCTCCAGTTTCAATAGTGGAACCTGCCCCAAGCATGGTCCTTCAAAGACAATCTCATCCTGTAGCAGAGGTATGTGCAGGGTGACCTTGCTTTCATTAATGTCCTTTGGCACCTTCGTCTTGCCTTTGCATGGACAGACATATTCAGGAAACTTATTGATAGGGTCAAAACCCTCGACTTCAACGTCCTCCACTTCCAACCCCAAATCCTCATCATCCATCAAGATGTCTGCAATCTCTTCCTCCTCCGTGTTATGAAACCAACTCAAGAAAGATAGAAAAGATAGATCAACGCCTTAGAATTTAGCCTCTTCGAGGGGGAAACCTCCTTTACATTACATAAATGAACAATTCTTGGATGATTCAAATGATAAAACCTCCTTTCTATATATAGGAGTCTAAGGAGTCACAATATAAACCCAGCCGACCTAACAATAATAATATAAAGCCACAAAAATAATAATAGAGGGATTCTATGGGGCACAGTAATAACAATATGGGGACAATAGGGGCACAACAATATTAATAAGGGGTATAACTACAATAGTAATGGGGTAATCACTAGTATTATACGGACCCAACATGCCCCTCTCCCTCAAAAAAGTGTTGTCCTCAATGCTTGAGTAGTTCTGGATGCTTCTGTATAAAATTCTCATCCTCCCATGTGGAATCTTCAACAGATAAGTTCTTCCACTTGATAAGATACTCTGAAATCGATCGATTTCGTAGTTGTAGAGTTCTTATTTCTGCGACTGCTTCTCGTTCCAATATAATTTTTCCTTCCTCGTCAAGTTCTGGCAATATTGTTTGAACTGGGACCTTATCACCTATGACCTTCTTTAAACATGAAACATGGAAAACTGGGTGCAATCGAGAAGTTGCAGGAAGCCCTAATTTGTATGCCATAGTACCAAACTTTTGCAACTCCTTGTACGGACCATAATACTTTGGTGATAATTTATTATCCTTCTTAGCTTGCATGAGGGACATTTGCTTATAGGGTTGTAGCCTTAAGAATACCCAATCACCTACAACAAGAATTCTTTCACTGCGATGTTGATTTGTGTGTTGTTTCATTCTATTTTGTGCTAACATGAGGTTATCCTTTAAGAGTTGGAGGACTTGTCGTTGATGTTCGATGTGATGTTCCACTACTTGAACCTTAGAATTTTCTCTTAAATATGATGTGATGGATGGTGGCGGATACCCATAAAGTGCCATAAATGGGGTAATTTTTGTTGATGTATGGAAGGAAGTGTTATACCACTATTTAGCCAGACGCAACCATTTGACCCATTGTATCTGTTTATTAGATACAAAGCAATGAAGATATCCTTCCAAACATTTGTTTACTATCTCAGTTTGCCCATGAGATTGAGGATGATAAGATGAGCTATGAGCTAACTGAGTACCAAGACAAGAAAACAGTTATCTCCAAAACTTTCCAATGAAAATGGGATCTCTGTCACTTACAATAATCTTTGGGTTTCCATGTAGCTTTTGAATTGTTTCCATAAATGCACTAGAAACTATACTGGCTTTAAATGGATGTGATAATGCACAAAAGTGTGCATACTTGGTAAGTCTGTCAACTAACACCATGATGACACTCTTTCCCTCAAACTTGGGTAAACCTGTGATAAAATCCATTGCAAGCTCCTCCCAACGTTGGCTTGGAATGGATAAAGGTTGTAATAGACCTGGTGTCTTAATTGTTTCCTTTATTTTGTTGGGAAACCAAACATTCCGCCACAAAATTTTGAATATATAATTTAAGGCCATCCCAAAAAAATTCCTTCTTAACCCTGTCGTAAGTTTTTAAAAATCCCGAGTGCCCTCCTAAGGGAGAAGTGTGCAATTCCATAAGAATCTTTTGTTTGAGCTGGGAATTCTTACAGAGGTATAAGTGATCTTTGTACCATAACGAATCATTTTGCCAGCTAATGTATTAGATGTACTGGAATCTTGTTGTAACTTTCGAATAAGTTCCCACACTTCTTCATCATTATTCCATTCCTCCCTTGCTTCGTTTATCCAATCTGGTTGGATAATAGAAATGGCGCACAACAATGCTTCCACCTCCTCATCCTTTCTTGAGAGTGCATCTGCCACCACATTTTTCTTCCCTTTTTTGTAGATGATTTCAAAGTCATAATCGAACATCTTTGTAACCCACTTTTGTTGCTCTTCAGAGGATAATCTTTTTTCTAAAAGGTATTTAAGGCTATCATGATCCGTTTTTACCTTGAAGTGTCTTCCCATTAGGTAGGGTCGCCATTTCTTAAGTGCATGGAGTATTGCCAACATTTGCTTCTCATAAATAGCTTTGTGTAAAAACTTTCCCTTGATTGGAAAACTTTCAAAATCAATGGGTCTTTCATCTTACATTAAAATAGCACCAATTCCATTTCCTGAAGCATCACATTCCACAATAAAGGTTTTTGTGAAGTCCGGTGTAGCTAACACATGGTCTTGGCACATTGCCTCTTTAAGATGTTCGAAGGCCTTTGTTGCTCCTCGAGTCCATGAAAATGTGTCTTTCTTCAATAGTGTTGTTAGAGGTGCTGCTATTCTCCCATAATTCTTAACAAACTTGCGATAATACCCTATCAACCCAAGAAATCGTCACAAATGCTTTATGGATGCGGGGATTCTCCATTCCCTAATGGCCTTAATTTTTCTAGGGTCTACCTGAACTCCTTCATGAGATACAATATGACCCAGATATTCCACCTCTTGTACTCCAAAGAAACATTTGGATCCTTTTGCATATAATTGTTTTTTCTCCAATAGTTGTAGCACCCTGTCAACATGTTCAACATGATCCTTCCAAGACTTTTTGTAGATTAGCATATCATCAAAGAATAATAACACAAATTTTCTAAGGAATGCTTTGAAAATTGAATTCATCAAACCTTGAAATGTTGAGGGTGCATTGGTAAGGCCAAAAGGCGTGACCAAAAATTCTAAATGACCCTCATGAGTTGTAAATGTTTTTTTCAGAGTGTCTTCAGTCTTCATTCTCATTTGATGATATCCTGAGCGAAGATCCAACTTGGTGAAGTAAATTGATCCATGCAATTCATCTAGTAATTCATCAATGACAGGAATGGGAAACTTATCTTTAATAGTGAGCTTGTTGACCTCCATATAATCTGGACACGTGCACCATGATCCATTTTTCTTGTGAACCAAAACTACTGGAGCAGAGAAGGAACTTTGACTCGATTGAATTATACTAGCCTCTAGCATTTTTGCAACCATACATTCAATTTCACTCTTTTGGTAATAGGGATATCTGTACGGCTTGATGTTTGGAGGAACACTTCCTGGAATCATATGAATAGCATGATCATGATCACGAATAGGTGGGAGACCTTTGGGAGTCTCAAATACCTTGGAATGATTGTCCAAAACTATTTGGAGATCTGGAAAAATAGAGGATTCCAATGTGGAAACATCTAGCGAATATAATTGTGCAATTACACCTTTCCGTTCCTTTTTTAGAAGCTTTGTCATACCATTAGAGCTCATTATCTTTCCCGGTTTCCCTGCAATACCTCTTAATACAACTTCCTTTCCTTCCATAGAAAATTTCATGAAAACTTCTTGAAAATTAAAAGCTATTGTACCCAAGGATTGTAGCCATTAGACTCCTAATACAACATCAACACCTCCCATTGGAATGGAAAGCATTGGGCTAGTCAATACATATTCTCCCATGGATAGCTTGATATTATGGAACTTTACAAAGAAATTTATTGTTCCTCCATTTGCAACCATCACTTGACACTCTGGTGCTGGATATAAGAAGCAATTCAATTCTTTGCTACCTTACAATGAATAAAATTGTGAGTACTTCCTGAATCAATCAACACCATTACCTTTTTCTTCTTGATTTGTCCTTCTATCTTGATGGTTTGAGGAGTGGTAATTCCCGCCAATGCATTACAAGATATGGTCGGATTCATTTGTTCTTCATCTAGGCTTTGTTCCTGGAGTATATCCTCTTCTTTTGACCTTTCTTGCTCCTTTTCTTCTTCCTCTTCAAAATCTATGTAGAATAATTTCTTCTCATCACACTTATGACCTTTAGTGTATTTGCTATCACAACTGTAACAAAGACCTTTTGCTCTTTTTTCTTCCAGTTGTTGTGGTGTCAACCTTATAGGTTGTGGAAGACTAGCGGCAACAACACTTCCGTCTTTATAAATGTGAGTGGTATGCTTCCTGGTTGCCATAATTTTGCTTTCCATTTTTCTTGCTAACCTGAATGCCTTCTCTAATGAATCAGGTTCCCAAAGGCGGACATCATGTTGGATATTATCCTTTAAAGACCCTATGAACACATCAATCCTATGCTCCTCTGGAATATCTTTTACCCTTATGTTCAATTTTTGGAACTCCTCAATGTGCTCCATTATTGAACCCTTTGTTTGAGACTTATCAATTGACTAAAAAAAGTGTTGCTTTTTGTATCCTCATAATGTGCTATCAATTCTTCCGTAAAAATTGCCCAAGTGATAAATTGTTTACGAGAGCAAGCCATTGATACCATACAAACTAATTTGGTACCAAATATAAAGTTACCATACGTACCTTTTGTGTGTTTTGCACATTATTGAGATCGAAAAATTGCTCCATCTGTAATATCCATGTGCAGGATCCTTACCATCAAACTTCCTCATATTGATTTTTGGAATATGGTGGGTCTTCGATCAAACATTAGAGTCTATGGAATTATGATTAACATTTCTTTTGTTGTAAACATGAGTTTCCTTTACTACCCTTTCACCCTCAATGACCCATTCTTATAGCAACTTATTCATATTTATATTCAATTCTTCCATGTTTGTCTTCAAATCTATCTTCAAATCATCCATCTTATCTTCCACATCATTCATCTTAGCTTCTACAACTTTCTTTAAACAATCCATCTTAGATTTTGTTCCTAATTGTGGAGGTGACACTTGTTGCACTTGGTCTCATAATTTTGATATATCATGTTGCATTTCTTCCTCTTCTTCATGAGTCATGCTAGAGCTTTCAGGTCGCCTACTAGGTGTTTCCATTTTCTTTTTTTGGGGCATCAATTACTGATAATAATGCTTCACTATGCCCTTTGAATTCCTTCAGAATAATTTTTCAAACCAAGCTTAAGCAAACATTTAAAAAAATATACACATGTTTTTTCACTTTGTAGGAGCTCGATACTACCTCTGATGTATCTCTGTAATTTCGGACCATCCAGTTCCCAAATTGTGAACTACGGTAGCCCTCTATGCTTTCTTTCCAATGCCACTAGTCTGACCCCAATTGGATTCTCCAATGAAGCGTTATGCCAAATCTCCCACAGTGACCTGATTATAGACTAATTCAGTAGAGAGAAATTGTACGACGTGGAATGTGTCCCTATTTTGACCTTTGGCTTTGAACAATATATACAAGAAATTACAGTCCGTCCTATTTCTGTACCTTCTGACGAAATTTCAATTTGATTCTCAGAGAGAAAGTTATGACAATTTTCCATAGGTCACCTGTTTTGAATGTAATTTAGGATTCTGTAAAAGGACCAATTTCCTCACATCATATCTCGGAGAATATAGTGCGAAAAGCTATGAAATTCGGACCTAGGCTTTAGTGCGATGTCTTCTCAAACGGTTTTTTTTTAGCTTCTGAAACGTTGCAGAAAAAAAGTTATAGCAAAAATGCCACGGTAACCTGTTTGGAGCAGCGAAACATTAGAATCCAAACCTCTGATACCAAATGTTATGAAACCAGCTCAAGAAAGATAGAAAATATAGATCAGCGCCTTAGAATTCAGCCTATTCGAGGGGGCAACCTCCTTTACATTACATAAATGAAAAATTCTTGGATGATTCAAATGATAAAACCTCCTTTCTATATATAGGACTCTAAGGAGTCAAAATATAACCCAGCCAACCTAACAATAATAATATAAAGCCACAAAAATAACAATAGAGGGATTCTATGGGGCACAGTAATAACAATATGGGGACAATAGGGGCACAAAAATATTAATAAGGCGTACCACTACAATAGTAATGGGGTAATCACTAGTATTATAGGGACCCAACACTCCGACTCACAGTTAATAGTTTTGCCTTTTTCCTGTGTGGTGGGCTTGTCGATCCGTGGGTTTCTTCTAGGCGATGCATGCATGGGTATCGTAGCCTGCATGCCACTCTTATCCTTTAACTTCTCCTCGGTCAGGGTAGGCTTAAGCCTAGGCATCCATGGTGACTTGGGAACTTCAGCTAGTACCTATGCAACCTCTGGAGCAACTCACTCTGCCTCCATAAAAACCTCCGGCATAGCCCCTTTAGTTGTCCCACGTAGAAAATCTCACTTCGCATTGTCACAAACCCAAGGGAATCTCCTCATTCAACACAATCCTCTAATCACGCAATTCCCCAACCCAAGGAGTGTATTTTATAGTCTTGATTCTATTTTCAGTTGCGTGGAGTGCTAAGACTATGCTCCCTTCATATAGTCACCTGAACGGATCACCGGTGTATGGCTTCAATCAGCTGCCATTCACCTTTCCTCAGAAGGAATCTCCATTCAATTTAGCCAACTGAACGGCTCCACCATCAACAATCTCCTTAATAACATAGGGTCCTCGCTAGTGCATTCTGAATTTTGCTGAAATTTTATTAAACTTGCTATCATATAACAAAAATTGATCATTTACATTAAAGCTTCCCACCTTAATGTGCTGATCATTCCATGTTTTTTGGTAACGATTTTGGACCTATTGGTGTAATCCAGCTAGAAATATTTATTCCTGAAGCTTAGCAAGTTGCACAAGCCTCTCTTTCAGGGCTTCATGATTTTCCATACTCGTGAGTGTTGTTATGTGTAAACTGTAGAAATTTTGAATATTTTAACACATATTCAATAGAGATTATCCTGATCATGTACTATTGCAGAAAACATACACAATACATAAGCTCCTCTACGTTGATCATCAATATAGCAGCATCAATAACAAGAAACATCAAGAGCATTCACACATTAACACAGTATGTATCCCGGGGAAAGCATCTCGCTAAAAACCCCAACTATCTGTATATTAATGATTGAGTCATGTAACATTACAAAGTACAATGCCTATCACAAGCAATCCAGTACCAGCTCCACCTGTTACACACAATACAGCTCAGATCTGAATCAATCCCTGGCTCAAATCTCCTTCGCTGCTTGCTTGCCTCCGCTGCTCAATACCTGCTGAAGAACTGATGATAATTCCAAGGCAACCACGTCTTTTCTTGGCTAAATCACGTGAGCACAAGCTACAATGTGGGCAAATACGTGGGCAAACTCATTGGCATACTCAATCCCTTGATTTGTGCAAGATCTGATGCACAACTATAGTCACAATTGATAG
>APFE030978261.1:0-12161 GCA_000404065.3 Pinus taeda
GGGGAGGGAGAGAGAGAGAGAGAGAGAGAGAGAGAGAGAGAGAGAGGTGGGGGAAGAGAGATAAGCGTAGGAGAGAAAGGGCAAGAGAGGAAGGATGAGAGAGAGGAGGAGAGAGGGAGGGAAGAAGAAAGACATAGAAAGTGAGAAGTGGAGAGAGAGAGGGATTGACAAGGGAGAGATGGAGAGAAAGATTGTATGTTTAGGGTTGAGATAAAGAGATAAGGATAGATAGAGAGAAGGGGCGAGAGAAGTAGATAAAAGGACAGAGGGAGGGATATAGTAACATAGGTAGAGAGAGAAGGGGGGGGAAGAGGTAGGATTGTAGAGAGAGAGAGAGAGAGAGAGAGAGAGAGAGAGATGGGGGAAGAGAGAGGGAGGTATGAGAGAAAGGGAGAAAGAGAAAGTACGAGAGAGAATATTTGAGAGAGAGAAGGAGAGAGGGAGGAATAGAGAAGGAGATAGTGATGGATAGGGAGATGGAGTTGGAGGGGGAGAGAGGGAGGGAAGAAGAAATACATAGAGAGTGAGAAGTGGAGAGAGAGGGAGTAATAATGGAGAGATGGAGAGAGAGTTTGTATGTTTGGGGATGAGATAAAGACAAAGAAGGAGAGATGGAGAGAATGGGGTAGAGAAGGAGAGAGGGAAGGATATAGTAATAGAGTTTGAGGCTGAAGAGTAAGAGATAGAGAGAGAAAGAGAGGAAGGAAGAGAGAGAGGATGTGAGAGAGTGGAGTTGGGGAGGGAAAGAGAGATGGAGTTGGAGGGGGAGAGAGAGAGGATGTGAGAGACTGGAGTGAGGGAGGGAAAGAGAGATGGAGTTGGAGGGGGAGAGAGAGAGAGAGGGGTAAGAATAAAGAAATATAGAGAAAAATGTGGAGAGAGAGAGAGATGGAGTGATAAAGAGGATGGAGGGAGAGGGAGAGAGGATAGAAGTAGGGAGTAGAGATAGAAGTGGGGCAGAGGGAGAGAAGAGAGAGAGAGAGAGGGATAACTAGATAGATTGAAGAAATAGAGTGTCTGTTTTGGTGTTGATATAGAAAGGAAAATGGAGATAGAGATATAGATGGAAAATAAAGAGAGGAAAGAAGAGAGATATGGAGACATGGAGTGAGGGACAAAGAGATTGATATTTAAAGTGAAATAGCATGTGTGTTTGGGGGGTTGAGATAGAGTGGAAAATAAGGAGAGATGGAGGGAGATATAGATATATATGGGGGGAGGGGAGAGGGAAGAATATTTCTTGCACTAGATACATTGACTTTAGTGTAGACAGTGATTTCTAATCCAATTTGATTTCTTGCACTAGATGCATTGATTTTAGTGTAGATGTTTATTTCTAATGATATTTTATTTTTTTCACTAGATGCATTAATTTCAATGTAGATGATTTCTAATCCTATTTGATTGCTTGCACTAAATGAATTGATTTCAATGTAGATGGCGATTTCTATTCCTATTTGATTGCTTGCACTAGATGCATTGATTTCAATGTAGATGTTGATTTCTAATAATGTTTGATTGCTTGCACTAGATACATTGATTTCAGTGTAGATGGTGATTTCTAATTGTATTTGATTGCTTTCACTAAATGCATTGATTTCAATGTAGTTGGTGATTTCTAATCCTATTTGATTTCTTGCACCAGATGCATTGGTTTCAGCGTAGATGTTGCTTTATAATCCTATTTGCTTACTTGCACTAGGTGTATTAATTTCGGTGTAGATGTTGGTTTATAATCCAATTTTCTTATGTGCACTAGATGAATTGATTTGAGTGTAAATGTTAATTTCTAATATTATTTGATTGATCTCATTAGATGCATTTATTTTAATGTAAATGTTGTTTTTTAATCTTATTTAATTGATTTCATTAGATTCATTAATTTCAGTGTAAATGTTGATTTATGTTTTTATGTAATTGGATATATGATGGTACATTAATTTTAAAGTGATTGGATTAACATTGTGCATTGATTTCAGTGTAAGCACAAAAACTTATTGACAATGTAGATTGATTTTTTTGTTATAGTAATTCAACCTATTAATATTAGAGAGAAGGAGAGACAAGGAATGATGTTTACTACAATAGATTAGCTAAATATTTAAATGGTTTATGTTTTAACTTGTTCTTTTCATATAATCGATATGAAAATATGATAATCAATATGAAAAAATGACAAAAGTGAAAAGGGTGACAATAAGAATAATAGAATAAAATAGTTTTAGATTAACCACAATGAAGACTATTTGTAATTGACTATATTCTTATTA
Source organism: Pinus taeda (assembly GCA_000404065.3). Lineage (NCBI taxonomy): Eukaryota > Viridiplantae > Streptophyta > Pinopsida > Pinales > Pinaceae > Pinus > Pinus taeda. The sequence continues at coordinate 2,271 of APFE030978261.1, forward strand.
TTCACATTTTCTATCATTCAACACTATTACATTGTGCCTTTACATTCAAAATTTATATTTCATCATTTTTCATCATTAAAGTTATTATCATCACAACAAACTAAGGAAACTAAGAAAAATTAAAATTAAAACATACAGATTAATCTGATACATATTAGCATATATAAAATGATTATATTAATATTAGATGAATTTACATATTATTGATAAAATTAATCATATGTTCGTTAGATTTTCTTTGGCCGCACATGACTGAAACCAACCTAGATCCATCTTAACTCGAGATCTATCAAGCACCGAGAGGGATCAAATCTCTCGAGGTACAAACCTTTCCTCAAGTTTTGCACTCAAAAAAGAGGTTTCCACCTCAAGAGATGTGATCCCTTTCGTTGCTTGATAGATCCAAAGTTAAGATGGAACTAGGTTGGCTTTATTTTAAAATTGAGGAAATCACAAATATTTTTGAAAGTAACTTTTCAATAAAATAATAATTCTTTACTTTCAATTACATCAATTGATATAAAACTAGCTTGGATCTATCTAAATTTTAGATCTTAATTTTGGATTTACTAAGGGTAGAGGGGATCAAATCTCTTTTCACTTTAAAAAAGGTTTGTATATGAAGAGATTTTATGCCTCTAACACTTGGTAAACTAGGAGTAATATGGTTGAATTATTAATTTTATATTTCACTTTAATTATTTTTATTTTTATAATTTACCCCAACTTTATTTTTCTTAACATTTTTCACATTAAAATTTATTTTACGGAGTTTCCTCAAATTAGATGTTAAAATTGATTTTCAAATAATATAAATTGGCTATATTTTTTAATATTAAAATTTATTTTTAATTTGCTCCCATGGTGTAGATTAGTTGATGATAGAATGGGTTGTTAAGGCAATTCTTATGATGTTTTTGGTTTAAACTTCGATTAGCTCAGTGTGCCACATGTGAAGCAATGTGGATACACTTGGAGGTGATTGTGGTAGTGAATAGAATCGATCCTTAAGTACAAACATGATATAGTTGTCTATTCTCTCATATACAAAAATTAACAATAATGATAATAATCTTTTTTTTTTTTTTTGTTGAAATAATTATTTATCAAAATTAGATTTTATTGGAAGTAGTTTAGGTTATGGAAATAAAGGAAACTAATTTTCTTGTAAGAATTTTCTAAATTGTATCTCCACTCAAACACTCTCATAGAAAAAAAAGTCTTGACCCCACCCATCAAGCAAGCCACTCAATGTCACCTTGGTGGACTTCTCTCACTTTTTACACTACAAGAAGGATATCCTTATCTAGGGGGGAATCCTTAAATATCAATATAAGCTAGGTCATTGAGTAATGAAAGGAAGTTCCTTAACGAAGACTAGTGATTTGACACTACTCATTCTCAAAGTAAAAGGTCAGGGTTAAATGTGCGAATAGTCAAGAAACCATGAATTATTAACAAATTTTGAATTATTTTAATTACACAACTATGCTTATTCATGCAACCAAATTATACTTGAAAAATGAAAGATAAATATTGCTCAATTAACCATATAGCATGAGATGCTAGTGAAGCATATATACAATGACACAATAACAATAGAAAATGAATCATAAATTGTCTATACAAGTAAGGCATTATATCATTCATTCATTGTATTCATGAGCATTGGAGATTGAGAGTTCATTACCATCATCAAGAGATGATTCCACAATTAAGACATCATACATCAATAATATTAACTATGTTTGGGACAATAAAGAGTTATGTGTTTGTGATGATAAATAAAGGAAATATTCAAACTTGTCATTGTTAATAAGGACAATGAAGACAACAAAGTTGAATGTGGACTACTTACACGTTTGTAACATTCAAATGTCATCCATTTATCATCAAGCAAGTTGAATGAAGGAAATTTGGTAGTGGTACTAAGTGAATGTTCTTTAATCAAAGTTCATACCCTCTCCTTAGCACTACCACTTTGCAAGACGAAGAAGAAATGTGAAATATATGTGCAACCAACTAAATAAGTTGGAAAGGTTGTTGCAAAATATATAGGTGGTCATGTCGTGTTGCAAAAGGAGGTGTTGGACCACTCCCCTTTTCGATAATTTGTCAACCTTTGAATTTGATTCCCTGTGAATGTGATCAAATGACATGACCCTAAAGATTCTAATAAGCTCCATAATTTTAATCATCCTTTGATCCAATAAAGAAGTGTACAAGGAAGTATAACCTTTCACCCAATCTAAAACAACCTTTGGATCCCCTATGACTTGTAAGTTTAGATTTTTGAAGTGACGCAATTAAAATGACTAACATAAACAACTAATTCATATTATTGTAGTTTTTGTTAGGTAGTCATATTTTTTTCCCTAGACTAAATTAGTCATTTATGTTGGTCATTTTTAGTAGTATTACTTATTAGCTAGTCGTATATTTTAACTGGTGACTAAAATAGTCATTTATGCTAGTCGTTTTTTGTTGTCTCTTAATGTTGCTAATTTTTTGTAGTATTTCACTTGGAAAAGTTGTGGTGGCTAACTTTTTAGTCAACTATTCACTAATTTCACCATTTTTCTACTATTGAAGTTGGATGAAAAGTCATTAAAAATCATTTTCTTAGGATATGCTTATAATGAGCTAGGTTACCAGTTATGGGATCCTTTTAAAAAGAGAGTTATTAGAAACAAGGATGCTATTTTGAATGAAGAAAAATTGTTTTAAACTAATGTCAAAGAAGTGGAGAGAAAAGAATTGTTGAAATTCAAGAACAACAGGAAAAAAAACCACCATTATAATAAGACACATCAAAATACATTGAGTAGACATTGCAACAAAATGAAAGTGAGGAACAAAAAGGAGAAGAACATGAAGAACAACAAAATTAATAGCCATTGGCATAAATTTCACCACGAAACACATCAATTCACAAGTCTACCAAGCCACATAAGCCTTTACAAAGGTATTCTCCCTCAGAATATATTTCTTTGATTGATGAAAGTAAAATTGCTTATTTTTAGGAAGCATGTGAAGGGAAAGATAACATCAAAAGGAAAAAAACTACATAGGAAGAGCTAAATTCCCTACATGATAATAAGACACGGGATTTAGTTGGAAGGCCAAAACGAAGAAATATTTTAAAGAACAAGTGGGTGTATCGAATAAAGCATTAAGGCAAGGAAAATAAATAAAGATTTAAAGAAAGGCTAGTGGTTAAAAGTTTTTAGCAAGAATAAGGTATTTCTTTCAGAGCAATTTTCTCTCCAGTTGTCAAAATGTCATCAATACGAGTGGTACTTGGTATTGATCATTGTGTATACGTTAAAAGAGATGAAAGGGGCAATTTCATTATCTTGTTATTATATGCTGATGACATGTTGATTGTTGGGAAAGGTAAGATCATGATTAAGAGGTTACAAGAAGAATTAAACAAGGCCTTTGCAATGAAGAATTTAGGACCAAAAGGGAAGATTTTGGGAATGAAAATTACATGTGACAAAAAGGAAGAAATTATGGTTGTCACAAAAACAATACCTTGGGAAAGTATTGGAAAAATTCAGTATGGTTGATGCAAAATCTATAGGTACACTACTTGCTTCTCATTTCAAATTAACATCTAAACAATGTCCCACTACAACTGAAGAAAAATAAGAAATTCCCAAGATTCCATACGCTTCTGTAGTGGGAATTCTTATGTATGTTATAGTATGCACTTGCCCTAACATTGCACAATTAGTGGGAGTAGTAAGCAGGTTTCTTGCAAACCCACTCAAGGAACATTGGAATGTTGTTAAGTGGATATTAAGATATATTAAAGGATCAGCTGATTAATGTTTGTGCTTTCAAAGTACTAATACCTTGTTGGAAGGATTTACAAATGTTGAATTCGCAGGTGACATAGATTCTAGAAGATCTACAACATGATACATCTATAATTTTGCAGGGGATGCGTATTATGGGTATCTAGACTGCAGAAGGTGGTGGCTCTTTTTACCACAGAAGCTGAGTATATGGTAGCAACCGATGCACGCAAGGAAATGATTCGGATGAAGAGGTTCCTAGAGGAACTAGTCCTGCAACAAGAAAAGTATTTATTGAGTTGTGATAGTTAAAGTGCACTCCATCTTACTAAAAACCTCACTTTTCACTACAAAACAAAGCACATTGATGTTAGATACCATTGGACCTGTGAAGTGTCAGATGATGGGCTACTATAGTTGAAGAAAATACACACATAGGACAATCCAGCTGATATGCTAACACTTTTTTTTCAAAGGGATAAGCAGGATATTTGTATAACCTTAGTTGGAAAGATGATAAAGGAGGCTTGGGAAAGATCTATAACTAAGAAATAGAAATCTATTTTGGTCTCAAGTGGGAGATTGTTGTGTGTGAGACCAAATAATTAAATAAATAAAATAAAAACATAATTTGATATTTATTGCACATGGTGTTGTGCAACATTATTTATATGTAATATTGGTTAGACATTGTGTGTGGGGTGAGAAGATAAAAATATTGGAGTTGAGCTAATAATTGTAAGTTTTTATTTAATGGAAAAGTTACAAATCTTTCCCATTTGAATTTCTTTTACATTATTTTTCAAATATAAGATTTAAATTTGCATGTTGACATAGATCTTCTACATTATTTATGTTACAATACACAAATATAATATTTATATTGGTAAATATATTGTTGACTATTTTAACATAATTTGTATGAATAATGCAAAATTATTGGAATTAAAAACACAACTAGCCATCCATCAATTCGTTAATGGTAAATACATTGATATTGGATAATTTTAAACACCAAATAAGTTGAATATATTAACTTATCACGATAAATGCTATGTTAATTAATATATCTTGGGTAAATTTTATTCCAAATTTGATGTATGTAATTTGTATAATCAATTTTTTAAAGTATTAATTTCATTTTATATTTAATATATTCTAAATAATGGAAAATCATAATTTCACTGAAAAATGTATTACTCAATTTAAGTAAAAAATAAAAAAAAATCTAATCATAATTAAAAAGCAACCTATTTTTTGTAATCGCTATTAAAAATCCTAACGAGGCAAAACACACTGGCATAAATACCATGACGATCATTTTGCTTCAATTTCCGAACCCTCGGCCAGTACATATGACGAGTACAATAATGGTAGGCCAGCTGAAAATTTTCACTTGCGGAAAGCTAACTCTTGAATACCGAAATAGTCAGTAGTCCCATCAATTAGGTCTGGTATTCAGAATGAGGAAAGTAATATCGGCCGTCCATTTTTTAAGGTTCAAATGACAACCTAAAGTCGCAAATAACCGATGCATAAAAAGTATTTATAAAGTTAAAATAACTACTTTATCTATTTTAAAGTTAAAATAATTACTTTTTATCAATACAATGTGAATGTTATTTTATTGTTAATAACTACTCTTTTTCTTTATATCTATCTTAAAGTTAAAATAATTACTTTTCATCAATGTGGGGTTAAAATAATTACTTTTGTGAATGTTATTAGGTTGAGATACGAGGTAGATATGTGATAAAAATAAAATATTGTTTCGATAAAAATAAGAAATTGAGTATGATAAAAATAATAAATGAATATATATGTTGGTATTTTTAATTATTGTATATATTATTTGGTTAGTTGAATATTACAACTTAATGAAAGAGATAGTAAAAATTCTTCATTCTTATTCTCAACTATTTAATTAAATATTTAAGATATTTATATATAACATAATTTTATATTAAATTTAGAGAAAAAATATATAGTATAAATTAAATCTTATATTTTCCTATAATATATACAATACAAACTTAAATAAAAAAAAATTTGAATATTAATACCAATTTTTATTTTTAATATCAATGTTCTCCTCATATATATATATATATAATATATATAAATAATTATAAACATAATAAATATTCAATTCACAAAGAAATAAATAATAAATAAAATTAATTATTTATAATAATAAGTAATCATTCAAATCCATAATATGAAATTAATATATAGATTTAAAAATATTTTTAACAACAATATTTGATTTAAATTATAAATAAACTATTTTAGAATATACAAGATTAAGTCATATTAACGTATATTTAAAAATATATTAATACAAAAATCATAATAAAACATTCATTATTATATATTAAAAAAATAATGTCATATTTATATATGATCAATTCATATAAAATAATAAAATTATTTATTATAAAATTTAAATAAAATAAATTATAATATAATATATATATAGATATAGATATATATTTTATAATTTTCCACTAACAAATTATATATAAATAATTTGTCAGTGAAAATTTTGATCCCCTTACTGGATCCATCCACGGTTAAGAGTAAATTCTTTCTTCCAACGAGTTATGCTCCCCAGCGAACCCCATGTAGACATCGGAAGAGTAATCTGCGCTAGATGTGGAACTCTAAGTCAAAATGATAGCAACAAGCGGTGGGGGCCAAATGTAAAGCGTTTCCACAGATAAATCATGATTTTTAAAATATTTTTTCACTTTTCAATAATGTATAAAATATAATTATTATTTTGTAAATATTTAATTCACCTGATTGATTTTTCTTTTCCAATTTAACTTTTGTGTAATATTTGAATATTAAATTTTCTTACCTTTTAAGTTTAATTGAATATAAAATTAACATAAATTTAATTTAAGTATGGAATTTAATATGAATATAGAAGAATATGAACTAAAAGAATCATTTTCTCGTTTAATTTTAAAAGGTAAAATATGATATGTTATTTTTTCATTGTTTAAATTATACTTGTGAAAATTAAATAGGTAAATAATATATATATTAAATAAATTGTTAAACCAAAAATTAAATGATAAAGTATAATATATAATTAAATAAAACTTTTTAACCATAAAGCTTATTTTCATGATATATAAATATTTTGTAAATGAACAGTAAGTTGAACATAAAATCATTTAATAAACATGTTACATTGACACAATTTCACCAAGGGAGATTAAAATGATTTTATTATTAATATATTTTAACTATATGTAATATTAATTTGTATAAAATAGTTTATTGATAGCCACATTAATAAATTTTTTTATTTTATTTTTATATACAACATTAAAATATTTATTTTTTGCAATTTTTTGCTATAATAAATTATTAACATAGATCATCAAATAGTTTATTTAAATTTATTGTTGGAATATTTTTTGAAACGTATGAGATTTAAATATCTTACTTTACAACATATTCATTTTCTTTTATAGTTGACATTAATTTTGTATTTAAAATATCATTTATACTAGGTTGTAGGATGAACCTCTTGGTTCAATAAACACACATCAATTTATCTTTAAATCATCGTGATAGATTGTTATGTCCCCCAAAAATTGTAATTATTTATTTACTGCAGTAAAAGAAAAACTGGATTTTATTATTATTTGAATTTATGCATTTAAAATTTTATAAGTTACGAATGAAACAAATAATGAAGTGTTAACAAATCTTATAACTCTCACATGTCAAGAAGTTGAGATAGGTAGTTACCTAACCCTAACTACTTCCTTGAATATGAATTCTCCAAAAAAAATCAAAAAATAATTTTACTACATTTGAAATCGCTGTAGAACAAAAAAATAATACCCTTCAAGGGTAGGTCGAACCGGCAAAGCACTCATTCAATAGTGTCAATGACAGATCCGAACCAAAAGAATATATAATCTATTTCCATAAAATTTAAATACGTCATGCAGTGCTCAACCAAACATTACTATGAACAAAACTCTAAGATAGTTCCGTAATAGGCAATGAAAGCCCAAGAAACCCAGGACCGGAACACTGTAAAACCGAGCATGCATTTGTCTTACCCAGTAAGAGGAGTCGACCTTGAAGTGGTAAAGGAGCTAACCAGCTTTGCTTGAAGAGCCCTTGACCGTGAAGGCCCTCCGTGCCCTAGTCACCACCCTCATCAACAAATAAAGAATAGAAAATTATGTTAGAGAAAACACTAGCGAGGAACTGAACAACAAATATACAAGTCGAGAATCTGCAACAAAAGGAAGGGGTAAGTATAAAATGCAGCATACACCATTACCTGAATGACGACGCCATGCGAAGAACCTCCTGAGACAACTAACAGTGTCCCCTTAAGGATCAAGCAAACAACTAGTAGCTGGAGGAACCAAGAGCGCGCAACCGAAAGGTGAGCCATTAGAGGTTTGGAACATGAGCAAACTAGAAGGAAACCTAAAGCCGACAGCCAGAGTCGTGACAGAGTCTTGCTACCTGGGGGAGAAATGTCACAAATGCCAAGGAGTTCTCCGTTTAGCACATAAAAGGAAGGAGTTGGTGACCATTCAATGAGTAAGGCCAAGGGAGACCGTCGATGGGGCACAACTTCCTGAGAAGTAGCAGACAACTGGAGATCAACTCAAACCCTGTCGAAGGAAATTCCCACCAACTCTTGGATGGGGAATCCAAGCCATGCGTTAATTTTAATGAGAATGTGATTATGAATAAACGTTAATAGGGTAGGGTATGTTAAAAACCAAAGTAATCAGTGCATAAATGATTTACCAAAAAAGAAAAAAGGAAAGATTTTCCATAGTGATTATTAAGCTGCAGTAATTTTGTATGGTAATAATTTTCATTTTGATGTTTATTTTTTTAAATTCGGAATCACATATCAGAATAAATTAGCGCTATCTATTTTCATTATTTAGAGTCAAGCAAATCAGATCTAAAAGTAATGGTTGACTAATCCATGCCCTGAGACATCTTCAGCCACTTTTTAGATTGATATCTGGATTATTAAAGAAGTGATTTGGTCACCTCCGCTCGTTATATTCAGGGCATTTCAGAATTTCCAAGGCTCATTATATATGGACTTTATATGATTTGTTGGCCTATTAAATTGTATTATTTAACTTGAAGAGCTCTGTCAGCTTGTCATCTCGGATTGTTATCTTGCTTCTCTTATTTTTAATTTTATTTAAGGCCTCATATCTCAAACGCTCCTCATAATTAAGTCAGACATATGCTTGGCTTAATTTATTTTGTTTATCTCTATATTACATCGCAGTTGTCTATAATGCCATTTTTTGGAAGTCTTTTTGGTGGGTTTTTCTGGTCAAAATCAGGTAGCAATTTATTGGAATCACAGGTTTGATAACTAGTTTCTGCACAATCAAAGAGTCCCAGGGGTTTTTCGGGGTGCTGAATCCAAATATGCAGTTAAAAAACCATTTTAACGGCAACAAATCAACATTTAACCTCAATTTCTTCCACCGAATTCCATCACCAAAAACTTCAAGAAATCGCATCATAAACAACTCCTATTACATCGACCATATCTGGCTTGCATTAATTGACATACATCAGCCATATCTGGCTTGCATTAATTGACATACGATCTCGTAAAAAATGCAGCATCAGCCAAATTAATATATAACGTTATTGTTTTTTAGTTAATAGAAGTGTCGGCAATTATGTTGATGATTAGGGTAAGCTTAATGTTAAATAGGTTGAGGATAGGTTAATGCTAATATCCAGGTGCGTTCCACTTCCCGAAGCAATGCATATTTTGCAGAAATTCAGACCAAAATTATAAGAAACTCCATCCAATATATTCTTATCAGGCCAGCTGCAAAGCAATTGAATAAGAGACAAATCTCTTAATCTATCAAAGAAATTGAATAAGGGATAAATCTCCTAATCTATCCATGGATAATTAACGAACGGAATAGAGAATTTCATATATTTGATGTTTTTTTATTTAAATTTAATTGGGATAGAAATCATTCTAATTAATATTTTACACTTGACTACGAGGTAGATGTGTCATAAAAAAAAATCTAGTTTTCATATT
>APFE030978262.1:893-21311 GCA_000404065.3 Pinus taeda
AGGGCATTGTATTTGAGGCTGTGTAATAGATGTGTATTCTCCGAGTGAGAAACAGAGAGGTGAGACTGTGAGAGAAAACAGAGGATATTACAATGGATTTGCTGTAGGTTGTGTCTCTTCATTTTGCTGGATGATAGAAAGGAAGGATTGGCTGTTCGAGGTGGATGTAGCCCAAATTGGGTGAACCACGTATATCTGTGTCTCTCTTGTTTTATGCGTTTTTTGTGTTTATATTTCTGCAGTATTTTATGTGTTCCATTGCTCCGTAATATATAATTTTATAATAGTACGACATGCACACAATACCACATGTACACCAATACCATATGTATAACATGTACACAACATGAGCACAACATCACATTTACACGACACCACCTGCACAATGCGTACACAATGCCACATGTACATCGTACCACCTGTACAACATGTACACAATGCCAGATGTACACATCACCACATGCACATGTACACGACATCACATGTACACAACACGATATGCACGACATGTACAAAATGCCACCCGCACATAGCACCACATGTACACGGTACCACATGCTCACAACACCACTTGTACAATCATGCACACAACACCATACGTACATAGCACCACATGCACCACATGCACACAACACAATATGTATTCTTACAAAAGAATGAGGTTGGGGCAAAGAAATCTTCTTAGAATTTATTCTCACCTCTTAAAGATGAAATTGAACGTTCTGTTTGTAATAACTTTGGTCATAAAGAAACTAAATGCAGAAGCAGAATATGACCATCTTATCGCAAACAAAAGACAACAATACCTAAGGTATGCAAAAAGAAAAACCAGAGACTCTGAAAATTGTGGTCTAGCTTTATATCTAGGAGATCAAGAAAATCTATGGTACATTGACAACGGATGTTCAAAGCATACGACAAGTGACTTATATAAGGTTATGTCTTTTAATGAAATAAAGAAAGAAAATAATGTAACTTTTGTAAATAATTCACGTGTTGCTATCAAAGGGAAAGGAACTGTGCTATTAAAGAAAAAGTCCAAGGCTGGAAATGTTTTATTTGTTTATGGATTAAGACATAACTTGTTGAGTGTTAGTCAAATGTGTGACCAAGGGCATGAAGTTGTTTTCAAATCAAAGAACCATGTGGTAAGAAATCTGGACACATGTAAGATCATAATAAAGGGAACAAGAACTCCAAGCAATGGCTATGTCTTGGAAGGTGGCCAAGAACAGTGTTACTTAAGAAAATTTGAAGAAAGTTGGCTTTGGCACAAAAGATTCGGACACCTTAGCTTATATCAATTATACAAATCAAGCAGAATGGGAGTAGTATGTGACTTACCCAACATCTCTCCACCGGAAAATAGCATCTACAAATAATGCCAATTTGGTAAGCAAACTAGAGTTCAATTTAATGCTAAAGAAGGCATTTCACGTAAGCCACTTGAACTTATTCATACTGATTTGTGTGGTCCTATAAGAAAGAAGTCTCCTCAAGGTGAACAATATTTCATATTATTCATTGTTGATTTTACAAGAATGTGTTGGATTGGCTTTACTTAAACTTAAATATGAAACATTTGATAAATTTAAAGTATTAAAGCCTTTGGTCAAAAATGAATTAGATTTGAAAATCAGATGTCTTAGATCTGATAGAGGAGGAGAATTTATATCAGATGAGTTTTTCAATTTCTGTGAACAACATGGCATCAAAAGACAATTTTCTATAGCTAAGACTCCTCAACAAAATGGAGTGACAGAAAGAATGAATAGAACAATCCAACAAATGGCACGAGCCATGCTTGATGAATCAGGAACTCCACATACCTTCTAGGGGGAAGAAACATATATAGTCATGAATATACTTAACAAAGCTCATGTTAGAGTAAACAATGATAAAACTCCTTAAGAACTATGGTTTGGTAAGCCTCCAACTGTCAAGCATTTTAGAATTTTTGTGTTTGGTAATTTAATTGATTGTTAAATTACTTACATGAGTTGTCAACCAGGGCTAGTATACTGATGAAGTGTATGTGCATTGTATGTGCTAGAAGTTCTTATTATTCAAGCAATTCCTAAATTAAATTGAGATGTTGGGATGCACATGTTAACTATGAAAATAAATATGTTATTCTAAAAATCAAAATGATCACACTTGCTTAAAAGAATTAATTGCAAACTAAAATCACCATAAAATTATCACACTTGCTAAATAAAGATCACACTTTGCACAGATAAATATCACTCTTGCACAAAAGAAAATTACACTTGATTGACTCTTGTTTGAAATAAATCACACTTGACAATGAAACTAAATTCAAATTGCTAAAAAAAATATATTAACTCTAAGTTAAAGTCCTACTCACACAACTATACTACAAATCTATATCAATCTCACTTCACTCTACAACAAAATGATTAAGCAATCTTAATAAAACAATCCTAAGAATTCATTCGAAAATAAAAACTAAGAATTTAAACAAACTAATGAAATTCTACAACAAAACAAGAATTGACATATTATCTACAGTTAATGAAAACCTTACAAATCGAGGGGGCCCTCCTACGAGATGTAGGCAATAGCACAACTCCTCTACAAGACTAAATATGCATTTGATATCACACACAATAAAGGAATGAAACAAAAACAGAGTCTTGCATATGCAACAACGAAGTTTTTCAAACAATAATCTCCCTGTCATCAAATAGATTACAATGGTTTTATAGATCTCTGAAGCAACTAGAAATTCAGAATTCATTGCATGAATTATGCCATGAGATCTCAACAAATCAACTTGAGAATAAAATCAAATTTGTTTTTGAAGGATTTCATGAAAAAAGATGAGCCCAAATATGTTCATAATAATCTTCTTTCCACGAATTTGTTAACAAACAGCTCGTTCTGGCTTATTTATTGACTGTGCATTAAATAACAATTTAAAAAAAATGTATATCCACGTAATTTGCAAAATAAGACTCCAAAGATGTTCGAAAATCTCTCAAATGGTAACGAATTTGAGAAAACTGTTGAGGAGAACTTAATTGGGCCCGTGTTGAATAAAACCCATTTTGTTTTTCGAAATTCGCTTTCATTTGCTCATAACTACTGCGTTTTTCCCTTGATTTGATGTTGGAGGTCCACATGTGCGAATTGGGTGGTATTTGACCAATAGAGATCCATATTGGAACCTTTGGAAACAATATCCATGTGCCATATTTCCTTCTAGAGCGCTGCTACTACCTCAACCATGGAGGTAGCTAAAGAAAATTGACAAAACTGCAGAAACTTGAAAGTCTAGCTAAACTGCCATTAGTTAAAACCACGCAAAATTCTTCTCAATCTACTATAAATAAAGGAAAACGATGGTAACTAACCACTTAAACATATTGTGACATATCATGAAGAATTATGTTAAAATGGTGGCAAGTGAGTGAAATGGTGCAATGGATGGTTGGAATTCATGGATTAATGAATGACAAAGACAAGTGAAAATGATGATAAATCAATGACCCAACATCTCCCCCACACTGAGATCTTTGCATGTCCTCATGCAAATGAAGGGAACCAACAAAAATGATGAACATATTTGCTATAGAATGTATCTTTCGAAATGACTTGACTTTCTTTGAACAATTGTTTGTTCTAAGAGGAATAATCTCTTGATTGTTGTTTGATTTGAAAGAATGAGGTTAGAATCAGTTGCTGAAGTAGACCTGCTTCAATCCTTGTTTGAACAATTAGCAAGAGAATGTGTCATCAGATATCATCTTGGAATCAAGTAACAAATTTTTAGTGAGCATCCCACTAATGAAGTTTTCCAAAATCCTTAAACCATTTCAATATTTTGTCTTCAAAGGTTAGTGTAAGAATCATCATGCTAACCTCCTCATGAAAAACATGAAAATATTTTAGAACTCTATCAAATGATGCAATATCTCGTGAAATGACTTACAATATCACTGAGAAATCCATCATGGCATGTCTTAAGTCTTCAAAACAATGGACCGTTCAAGACTTGGTCTTCTAGAGTTATTTCTTGACTACTTTCTTCTCCAAGGGCTTTTTCAATGTGTTCTTCATTCACATGCTCTTCATGTTTAATTACCACTTTTACCTTTTTGTTATGGCCACACAAATTCTACACAAATGATAATCATCTTACCCTTCCAAATATTTTCTTTTATGCAAACGAAGCAAGGGGCTGTTGTACTTTGACAATTGCATGCTTATACTCTATTTTTACTATTATGTCATAGCCATATTCTCTGTAACATAGGCAACAATATTGAAATATGTCTTGAACACAAACATAGTAATTTCCACCTTAAAGTTTTCTCAATAATTCCATTGGAAAAGTAGATGTCCTTATTAATGATGAGCAATATGACCTATGAAGTAGATATTCCTTTTTTCAACCTAAATGGAGGCGTCAAGAAATAAATTTTCCCAATAAAAGACCAAGACAACAAAAAGGGCTAAAAATGGAAGGATTTTAATTTCACAGTTGCAAAAATATTAGAGACCAAGATTCCCAAGTAGTATTTCTGACATCCTAATTTCAATCACAATAAGCTTGTATGTTTCAAGGCTAAAATCATCTTCATGAGGTCGAGTACTCAAGGACCAAGTTTTTTCTTTTACTTTTTCAAAAGCACCAATCACAAAAAAACATTTTGCCAAGCTACTTCTCAAAGATTGTCCAAAGCATATATTTAGCATGAGATCTAGGTCAATGATGGAAAAGATGGTTAAGGGTTAAGTCAATGATGGTTGAGGGTTAGGTCAATGATGGAGAAGATAGTTTGTAAGAATGGTAATTGAAGTGGTTATTTATCACATTTTCCTAAATTTTTAATAAACTAAAAAAAAAAAACTTATGCAAGTTTTTACCTCAAGTTTACCTTTTGAAGAACTTGAAATGCTGAAGTAGGAGTTGTAGATGTTGGAATATAACCCTTCTATCGGCAAATATTTTTTGAATCTTGGTCTTTTGAAAATTCTGAAAAATGACTTTTCATGCCATCCAATGCTGCACAAAAACATATACCACGAACTCATTTTAATGCCAAATTGAGTACTTCAAAAGGGAAATGGTGTATTTTTACCCTTTTTACCACATCATGCCTTCAAAAACCCATTTTGATGAAGAAAAGACGTTGTTATGCAAAAATACCGAAATTTGGCCTAATCTGTCCACAATGGTGAAAAATGAAAATCTGCCTTGAAACCCTGCTGAAAAGTTTGGAAAATTGCACTTTTTTGGAATTCTACCCGCGTCTTACTCAATTTACCATATTCTTAGAAAACTGAGAAGCTCAATTTTTTATTTTTTTTTCTTCTCCAATATCTTACAATATTTGTGCCAAAACTGCCTTTGGGATAAGCTGCTACAACAAAAACAACCTGTTATAGCAATAGCTACAAAAACTGCAATTTTTCGGAGTTGTTGCAAAAAATGTTAATTTTTGCATAAAGTTGTTTTCTCCGAGTTTGAATTGCTGATTTGGATTGTGTACTGCATGTTGAAGTAGAAACCATGAAACATAATGCATATTGACTGAAATAGGCTCAATTTTATTGATTTTCTTTGAAAAGGAAATGAATAAAAAAGAGTTGTAATATTGGTGCCATCATGCTGTTGTTGAAAAACAAGATGAACATGCTGCTACAAGAAACGAATAAAATGTACTGCTACAAGTTGTTGTTGATTCCATAAAACAATTAGTCTTCATTAAAGCCAAAAATCATGGTACAATTCTTACCATGTGAATGAATGTGTCAAAGTCGAGCATGGAAATAAATCATTGGATTATCGATTACTGATGGAAATTGTTAACTAATGCAAGACAACTCATCGGTAATGTAAATGAGTGTCTAGGTACCTGAGTGCATCTTGACAGGGGCGAATGAAAGTGTTGAAGTCGAGTCACCTGCAAGATTTGACAATCAAGAGACATTGTTGTCAATGAGGAGGCTTTCCATTGATGTATGCAAGTTCCAAGATACTCCAAATAATCTCTGATCTTGATCCCAGATGGGGTGTTGAGGTTGATGGGACAAGATCTGTTGGAAGGTGGGCCTTAAGGAATCCCACATCAGCCAACTCGAGCATAGAACCAAAAATGATTTGAAGAACCATAATAAAAAATTGAAACCATCATAAAATTGCAGAACTTATTGTGAACTTTGCTCCCCAGTTGATTGGTTTTCAAGCAAAGCTCGTGTCCAATTACGCCAAAGAGTTGGTTTTCATATATATTTTTTCCTTTTTAAATGTCCTACTCTAATTGAAAAATAAATCTCGTTCAAGCATTTGAATACTTCCAATGGAACCACGTGTGTAACAAGATGATAGATAAACTCATATGCAGGTTTGAAATACACTCTTTGATATGTACCAGGATATGAGAGGCCAACTGCCTTGATTGAGATGATGTCAGAAGATACTGAAGAATGGAGTAATGTGATCCAATGACTATCTTGAACAAAGATTCAATGTAATCTTGTCTTCCTTAGCTTCATACTATCATGCCATGCAAGTCTTTAGATATGTGATTCCCATTCATAGAATATAGTGATAAGCATGCAAGAAATTTCAATCTCAGGTTCCAACAACTACTCTTATTTAATGGGCATCCATGATTCTTGGACCTTATCTTCTTCTTTTTCTTCTGGTTGTTGTTCTTCAATGGCAGACATAGAATCATTTTGCAATGCCTCAAAACTGTAAATGGATTGAGGTATTTTATTGCTGGGGATCTAAAATGGTTGTGTAAGTAGTGGAGTGGGAATAGACCTTTGGGGTGTTTGTGTGGGTGGTATCAGGAAAGGTTGAATTGAGTTCAACTGAGGGTGAAACTGATGTTGTGGTGGAGGTGAATGGTATGGATAACATTGAGATTGGTATTGAGGATAGTGAGGGAAAGATTTAGGATATGGTGGATTTCCTTTGTAAGGCCCTTGCCAACCTTGTTGCCAAGATTGATTTTCAGTTTGGGATTGAGATGGCCAAGTTTTCCAAGGTTGGATTTGAGGTTGGTATTGAGATATCCAAGGTTTCCAAGGCAAGGGTGTTTTCTAATTACTTTGAGATTGTTGTGCATAGCCCTGAAATTGTGAAATAAGATCTTGCATCATACTAAGTTGATGAGGCTGCCATGGTCTTCTTGGAGCTGTGTAATAAGATTATTCTAGTGTTTGATTTGCTCCCTGGTAAATTGTCTTTAACCTTGGTAATGATGGACAATCTTTAGTAGTATGTGCTCCTGCACCGATTTCACAAATTTTAATGTTATGAAGTGGACATTCATGCAAAACATGTTTCTTTATGCATTTATGGAAAAATATAAATGAAGCAACATTCTCAACTTTTTGCTTGTTATGCATTCTTAGCATATCAATTTGTTCATTCAAATTACCAAGAATGTCCAGAAAATTATTAACTTTAGCTTGACTTATCAATCCTGATGTCGATTTACTTACTCTGTCCATAACTGGAGCTTGAGGGGATCTTACATACTTTTTTTTTCCTCTTGATATGTTCTTGCACAGTTCACAAATCTCTTGAAATGACAATTGAGAGAGATCTCTTTTTCCCACCAGGTTAAGAAGTTCAATCCATTCATCCCTTATAGCATTTAGTAGGACAATTTTTAATGTGTCTGATCCTAAATTGTGCAATTTAGATATTTTGATATTATAAGTAAATCTCTCCACTAAGTCTTCTAGGATTTCATCCTCTTTTTGGTTCATCTTAAAGACTTCATTTCTAAGGTCATGGTGTATACAATAATCTTTATATTTTTCCAAAAATACTCTTTTCATATCATCCCATGTCCTTATAGAATTTGTTCCTAAAGTCATGAACCATCTAAGAGCTCTATCCTTCAATGTTGCCGGAAACAAATTCAATTTGTGAATGTGTAATGATTAGTCATAAGATCTACAAATGATTTCAAATTAAAAAAGAAAGGTTTCTGGGTCTTTTAATCTCATACCTTTGAAGTTAGGAAGTGCGGATGGAGGGATGTTCTTCATATGACCATTGACATCAGTTTCTTGAATGGGAAATCTAAAAGGATCTTCCTCATTGTCATCATCTCCATCCATTTCTTCAACCTATTTTTTTAACCTCTTCTTCTACCTACAAAAATAAGAATTCATAATGTGGATGTGTGGCTCTTACTGCACCACGCGATATATTGGGGGTGGTAAGCGATTGTTTTTTTCTTTTTCATTTATTTTTAATGAAAAGAAAAGGACTTCTATATACACTTCACCGACCATGACGCCAAAAAGTTTGGTAATTTAATTGATTGTTAAATTACTTACATAAATTGTCAACCAAAGCTAGTATACTAATGAAGTGTATGTGCATCGTATGTGCTAGAAGTTCTTATTATTCAAGCAATTCCTAAATTAAATTGAGATGTAGGGATGCACATGTTAACTATGAAAATAAATATGTTATTCTAAAAATCAAAATGATCACACTTGCTTAAAATAATTAATTGCAAACTAAAATCACCATAAAATTATCACACTTGCTCAAAATAAAGATCACACTTTGCACAAATATATATCATTCACTCAAAAGAAAATCACACTTGGTTCACTCTTGTTTGAAATAAATCACACTTGACAATGAAACTAAATTCAAACTGCTAAAATAAATATTAACTCAATCAAAATCCTACTCACACAACTATACTACAAATCTATATCAATCTCGCTTCACTCTACAACAAAATGATTAATCAATCTTAATAAAACAATCCTAAGCATTCATTTGAAAATCAAAACTAAGCATTTAAACAAACTAATGAAATGATACACCAAAATAGAGAATTGAAATGCTATCTACAGTTAATGAAAACCTTACAACTTGAGGGGGCCCTCCCTCGAGATGTAGGCAATAGCACAACTCCTCTACATGACTAAATACACATTGATACCATGCACAACAAAGGAATGAAACAAAAACATAGTCTTGTATTTGCAACAACGGAGTTTTTCAAACAATAATCTCCCCCTCATCAAATAGATTACAATTATAGATCTTTGATAACGAGATTTTCGCTATACTAGGGCTAGTTGTTGCATGCATTTGCTGCAAAATTGTGGAATTATGTTTCTATATAACATATCTCTATGTATGGGCCATGTATGTTGAATGGATTCTCCCAGGGATAATTATATGGTTTAATTTATCTTGACAAGTCACGTCACCTTGCACAACGAAGTATAAAAGATTTTAAGGTCACTCACCTTTGCCCTAATGATAAGCGAAGTTAATCTTAGAGCCCCTTGACCTAGAAACAAAGTCTATCTTTATATTCTTCTTGACTTCATTATCCCCAAAGGATTAGGCATTGGTCTACCATAAGGTGACCATTTAAAGAAACATTTTTCTTCACCTTTCCTTCTTTATTCTAGGTCTAGCCACATTAGGGCTCCTAGGGCATCATTTTCTCGACAAACCACCCATAGAAAAACTTTAATCTCTTGGCTTCAACTACATCAGTGTCTCTTCTAGGCCTCCTCCAAATTTGAGGAAAATTTAACAGTGGTGTTGTGAGATATCCCAAGCCCTAGCCTCAAGATTGGTTTTTTCCTTAAGTTTCCCTGAGCTAGCTCCTCATAGGGATCATTTTGCACCTTTAATTGAAAATCAATTATTTGATCCCTTTCTCCTCCTTGTTTAGGTCAAGTCTATCATTGGTTGTTAAACTCCTCCCTCTTGGCCTAACCTGGGTCCATTTGGTCCCATGTGGTCCCATACCTTTGAAAATTCAACTCTTGAAGAACCACTTGGGAAACAAAGTTCAACAAGGATTTTACGGTTTTGGAAGCTCTTTTACAATTCACACTACTCAATCATAGCCCTCAAATCCTCATCCCCTTCTCCTAGAAAGCCTTGTACCTTACTTAAAAGGAAATCTAGTCCCATTCTTCAGCCTCCTCTAGGAAAGGGTCCTCGAGATCACTTCACATCCATTCTAGTTGATCTAACCTTCATAAGTGATTATCTATATATCGTGTCTCCTCACATTGGTAAAATTCTGTAAAGAGTAGGAAGCTTTAGTTGTGGTTGCAGTGGGCTTTAGCTTCATTGTTTCTCTTAACCTAGCAAGTGCCCCTCTAGGACCCCCCCTCCTAGTGAATCATTGAGGAATTGATTCATTAACGACATCTATGAGTATTCCTCTGGAGACTCCATTCATTGTCCAGACCCCTAGTTTTCTTGAAGGCTACAACATTCCTCCTTTAACTAGGGTTGCTACAAAAAGGGGAGAATGAACTCCATCACCTATTAGAACTGCCCTTCTCCCTAAATTTGAGAAAGTCAATGATCCTTCCCCAAAAATGGCATCTAGTTCTAACACTTACCCAAAACAAGACCAACCCAAGATTGCCAAAAGTGAAAGACACTTGGTTAGTGTCTTTTCCCCTTTGAAATCGAGTGATGATCCCAAACCATTACTTGAAAAATATAATCGATGGTCATCCAAGTTCAAAGGGAATGCTACTTTGACTTCCCGTGACTTTGTTGAGGAATTCTATTGGCAATTGTCCCCTAGGATGATCTTCAATGAAGATAGGATCGTGATGGTTTTTGCTCTATCGCTCGAAGGACAAGCAAGAGAATGGTACCTTAGCCTTCCCCCAACATGCATAGAAGACTCTGATGACTTTGAAGATCTATTCCTGAAGAGATGGTCATGCGATGCCCAAGGAACCGTTAACATTGAAGATTTCTATCAAATAACCAAGGGAAGGGAAGACATACGAGAATTCTTTCAAAATTTTGATAGGGTATTCAAGGATATCCTTGATCATTTGAAACCCTCTAAAGCTAATATACTTGATAAATTCATAAAAGTTGTGGGTGGCCACTTAACCTATGCATTAAGGGAAATAATTTGTCCACATTAGCTGAAGCCAAAGAGATAGTAATGGAAGTTGAGGAAAACTTATGAATCTCAAAGGTAGATGTCATTGACCACCCCAGAGCTAAATTCAAGGTCAGGAGGGAAAATCAAAAGATCAACATGAAGAAACCCTCTTAGCCATCCTCAAGAAAATGGAGAATTTTACTGGAGAATCCAACTCACGAGATATGGTTATCATGAATAAAATAATTGCCCTAGAAAGGACCCAAAAATATAGTTATATTCCAAAAGGGAAACCCTTTCCCAAAAATAAAAATAAAGAAGATAGGCCAAGCTCATCTCAATTCCCAAACACTTTAGCTCCAACTAATGTTGTTGAGCCAGACTCATCTTTTGAAGATGAGGGAAGTGAGGAGGGAGAAAGTGAGGATAAAGAAATTGATGAGCATGCTAATCTTGTGGAATCTGACATCTTCAACATTTTTTTGGGAGCCTCGTACACACATCCTCCCATTAGTGAGGTCACCCTTAAGGAGGAATCCATTCTTAAATCTGATAGCAAGGGAAGATTCAAAGGGGTCTAATATTTTGGAAAGGAAAATAACAAAGACCCCACAATCTCTAAGGAACCATCTAAAGAAGACTCATTATCCAAGCAAGATCCTCCCAAGGAGTCTCCCTCTGAAATTCCTCCCAAGAAGGATCCCCCAACTAAAGCCAATTCGAAAAAGGATTTTCCAAGAAAGGAAAGCATCAAGAAGAAAGAGAAAGGAAGAGAGGTTAAACTTGACATTTATATAGGGGTTGCCGTAGGGAAAATAACCATACCCGTTCCTTTGAAAGAAATTGCAAAACTTCCCAAGCAACAACAACAAATCAAGAAGTCCCTAGGTATACAGGGAGAATAATTACCTGAAGACTTACAAAACATTCATATTCCTGACCGAAACCTTGGGTATGAACCATTTATGCTCACTTTGGCTATCAATGACCTATTCTTACACAATTGTATGTTAGACTTAGGGGCTTCTGCAAACATCATTCTCTAAAAGTTATGAAGCAATTAGGTCTTAACATCACTCGCCCATACAAAAAGGTATGTGGTTTTAATTCCAATCCAGTAGAGGTGGAAGGTCTCCTAAAATACCTAAAGGTCTCTTTCGCTAGGAACCTTGGTATATCACTTCTCATGGATGTTTTGGTCATAGATGTCCCTGATGTGTGGGCTATTCTCTTATCTAGGAAGTGGGGAGCCAAGGTTGGAATCCATCTCCAAATGGATTTGTCATATGAAACTATCCTGCAAATTGATGGTACCCCTTTTGTCCTCTATAGAGAGCCTACCTACCTTTGTCATGTGATCAAGCCTGGACCAATCCAATACTATGAAACACATGAAATCGAGAATCCTTCTCCTATTCTTCCATCTCAAGAAGTTTGTATTCTCAAATGACCAACTCCAAAACCAAGTAGAAAGTTGAAACCTAAAAAGGAATATAAAGTCGAGGACTTGGTCTTGGTTGATAAAGACCCAATGGCTGTGAAGGTTAATGGAAAATTTGGAGAGGAATATTATTACATTGTTAAACTCAATAATGAACTTTGGCCCAAGCTAGTCAAATTAAGTTGTATCACCCCTTTCCTAGAGACTTGATATCCTCATATTATTCTTGACTCCAATCTCCCCAAAGGATTAGGCACTGGTCTACCATAAGGTGATCACTTAAAGAAACATTTTTCTTCTCCTCTCCCTCTTTATTCTAGGTCTAGCCACATTAGGGCTCCTAAGGCATCATTTTCCCAATAAACCACTCATAGAAAAACTTCAACCTCTTGGCCTCAACTGTGCTGGTGTCTCTCCTATTCCTCCTCCAAATTTGAGGAAATTATGATGGTGGGGTTGTGATATATCCCAAGCCCTAGCCTCGAGATTGGTTTTTTCCCTAAGTTTTCCTAGGATATCTCCTGATGGGGATCAT
This sequence comes from Pinus taeda, assembly GCA_000404065.3. NCBI lineage: Eukaryota > Viridiplantae > Streptophyta > Pinopsida > Pinales > Pinaceae > Pinus > Pinus taeda. The sequence continues at coordinate 13,768 of APFE030978262.1, forward strand.
TTTGCACCTTGAATTGAAAGTCAATTCTTTGATCCCTTTCTCCTTCTTGCTTAGGTCAACTCTATCACTGGTTTCTAAACCCCTTCCTGTTGACCTAACCTGGGTCCACTTGTTCCCATACCTTTGAAAGTCATTTCTTTAAGAACCACTTGGGAAACCAAGTTCAACAAGGATTTTAGGGCTTTGGAAGCTCCTTTACAATTCACACTCCTCAAACCTATCTCTTAAATCCTCATCCCCTTCTCCTATAAATCCATGTACCTTGCTTAAAACACAAGCTAGTCCCATTCTTGAGCCTCCTCTATGAAAGGTTCCCTGCGATCACTTCACACCCATTCTAGCCAATATATCCTTCATAAGAAATTCTCTATATATTGGGTCTCCTCCCATCGGTGAAAGTTTGTAAAGAGTAGGAATATTTAGTTGCTGTGGAAATGGCATTTAGCTTCATTGTTGCTCTTAACCTAGTAAGTGCCCGTCTAGGACCCCCCTACTAGTTTGAGCGGTAACATGCATCATTACAAAAGCTAAATATTGCATCCATGGTTTTAGAACAAGATCAACATGCACGGTATTAATGGCTTTGTGAAAGAAAAAGGATTTTGTTTATATCTTAGTCCATTTTTATAGAGGAATTGATAACACATTGTGGGGAAATTAAGAGCAACACATTCTTTAGTCAATTGGTGAATCTTCAACAAAAAAAGTTTATGTTACAAAGCACATTCAACAATTCCAAAATTTGTGTATTAGAGTAAAGAATATTTCATATTATAACTCGCTAGACATATTTATGGGTACCTTAAAGGAAAGCATCCAACTTGAGGTGTGTCTTTTTGAACCTAAATCTCTAGAGCATGTTTAAGTATGGAAAGGAAAGTTAATAGCCAAAATATGGCCACTAGAAAATTGGTTACTAATAACTACAGAGAAAAAATGATCTCCCTTTCCTAAATCGACAAGGTTGACTCCTCAATAAATGGATGAAAGAAGAGCAAGGGGACTATGTTTCAACTTTGACAACAAGTACAGTAAAAGGCATAAATGCAATGAGAATAAATTATACTACATAGCCTATAAAGACAAAGAAGATAAAGGAGTGGAGACTTCACAAGATCTAGAGCTAGAAGAAACTACTATGATAACCTTTTATCATGCATTGGTTGGCATCAGTACTCCACAAACCCTCAAGATAGACGGATATATCAAAACGAAAAGGGTAACATTATTGATTGATCTAGGTATTACCCATAAATTCGTCAATTACAAATTGGAAAGACATCCTAATTGGTTTGTATATCCATCACCAAAATTTCAATTGACGATTGGAAATGGCGGTACCATAAAATTTTCAAGGAAGTACAATAAGATTAAGTTGAATATGGGGGGGTATTTATTGGTTAGTCCCATGATTGCAATCCAAATGGATGGTGTTGATGTTGTATTAGAGGTCTAGTGGTTACAATAATTGTGAACAATGGCCCTTAATTTCCAAGATCTTTTCATAAGATTTTTCTCAGAAGAAAAGGAAATTGAGCTTAGAGGTATCTAAGGGAAACCTAGTAAAGTGATAAGCTCTAATAGCATGACAAAATTTCTAAAAATGGGACACAAAGGTGTATTTGCACAATTGTGTTAATGAGATGTTCAAACATCTCTAGTCATTGCTCAAACGGATCTTCAAAAAGTTATCAAAAATAATGCTAAGGTGTTTGGAGAAATGCCTAAGGGTCTTCCACTTGTCCGAGAACATGATCATGTTATTCATTTACAACTTGGAAGTGTACTATCTAAAATTAGGCCTTACAAACATTGACAGGCACAAAAGAGTGATATTGAGTGTATGGTTCAAGAAACGACAAAGAAAAACATCATTCAAGCTAGCTAGATTATTTTCTCTTCACTAGTGGCGATGGTTATAAAAAAGGATGGGCTATGATGTATGCATCCAAACTACAAACGACTCAACAAAATGACAATCAAAGATAAGTTTCCTATTCCCGTCGTTGATGAATTGTTAGATGAATCACATGGAGCAATTTTATTTACTATGTTGGATCTTTGTTTTGGATATCATCAAATGAGAACGAGGCAAGAAAACATTCCCAAAACAACCTTTAGAACAAATGAAGGTCATTATGTTTTTTGTTGTTGTGCCATTTGGACTTACAAATGCACCTTCAACATTTCAAAGCTTGATGAATTATATTTTCAAACCCACTCTTACAGAATTTGTTGCTAGTATTTTTTAATGGCATACTAATTTACAAAAAATCTTGGGAAGAGCATGTACAACATGTTGACAAGGTCTTGCCACTATTCGAAGAGAAACAACTATATGAAAATCCTTCCAAGGGCTCAAGAAGTGGAATATTTGGTTCATAATATATCACGTGATGGTGGTAAGGTGGATCTTAAAAAAATTAAAGCTATGAGGGAATGGCCAATCCCAAATACCTTGAAGACACTCAGAGGATTCTTTGGATTGATTGGATAATACCACAATTTTGTCAATAATTATGGTCAAATAGCAACACCTCTAAAAAAATTATTGAAGAAGGAAGCATTTTCTTATACTAAATAAGTAACCAAAGCATTTGAAAAACTTATGTGTACAACTCTCGTATTGACGACACCTGAGTTCACAAAAATATTTATTGTGGAGTGTGATGCCTCGGTCTATGGAATTGGTCCAATTTTGATGCAAGAAGAAAGACCCTTGCCTTTGGAAGTAATGAACTTAAAGGAAATAACTTACTTAGACCCATCTATGAAAAATAAATTTTGGCCATACTACTTGTAGTTAATAAATGACATCCATACGTAATAGGAAGACACTTCAACGTAAGACCAAATCATGATAGTCTGAAGTACTTCTTGGAGAAAAGACTATCTTCAGAAGAGCAACAAAAATGGGTCACAAAGATGTTAGGTTATGACTTTGAAATTATCTATAAAAATGCAAAATAATATAATGTGGTAGATGCACTCTCAAGGAAAGAGAAAGACACAAATGGTTTACTATGTGCTATTCTGATTCCACAATTTGGTTGGGTGGAAGAAGCAAGGATAAAATGGCAACAAGATGAGAATATATGCAAGATCATTCAACAATTATAGGAGGAACCTAATGTAGTAGAAACATTTACATGAAAAATGAATTTTTATGATATCAAGATCACTTATACTTATGAAAGAATCCTCAATTCAAACAAAATTTCATATTGGAACTACACACTTCTCCTATAGGAGAACATTGAGGGTTCTTAAAGCCAATCCATCAGATCAAGAAAATTTTATTTTGGGAAGGTATTAAAGCATATGTGCAAAATTTTGTGGTGAAATGTGTGTTATATCAACAAAATAAAGGAAAGAGTATCAAGACCCTAGGGCTGCTTCATCCATTAGTGATACCAAGCCAACATTGGGAAGAAGTTTCAATGGATTTTATTACATGTTTACCTAAATCTGAAGGAAAGAGTGTCATTATAATAATGGTAGATTGAATGACAAAGTATGCCCACTTTTTCTCTCTTTCTCATCCTATTTAAAGAAAATATTGTGGTAGAAGCATTCATGGAACCAATCCAAAAGCTACATGGAATACAAAATATTATTGTAAGTGATAGAGATCCAATTTTCACTATAATTTTTTTGGATTTTTTTCTTCTTGTTTGGGTACTCAATTGGCTCACAACTCATCTTATAATCCTTGATTTTATAGACAAATTGAGATTGTGAATAAATGTTTAGAAGGATATCTACATTGCTTTGCATTTGATAAACCGACAAAATAGACCAAATGGTTGCCCTTGGTTGAATGGTGATACAACACATCCTTCCATACCTCATAAAAACATGTCACCATTTATGGAACTTAATGGATATCATCCCCCATCCATCACATCACCCTTGATAGGGGCTATAAAGGCTCAAGCAGTAGAGGACCACATCCAACACCAACAAGAGGTTCTCAAAGTATTGAAGGACAACCTTGTTATTGCACAAAAAAGGATGAAACAATAAGTAAGTCAAAATCGTAGTGAAAGGGAATTTTAATTCGGGAGTTGTGTGTTTATGTGACTACAATGATATAAAGAGATGTCTCTCAAGCAGTAAAAGAAAGACAATAAATGATCTCTGAGATATTATGGCCCCTATAATGTGTTGCAAAGGATTAGAAGTATGGTCTACAAATTGGAGTTGCCTCTATCTTCACACATACATCCAGTCTTACATGTTTCTTGCTTAAAGAAGGCCATTGTTGATAAGATCCCATTCCAAACTCTTTTACCAAATATTAGTGAAGAAGGGAAAATGGTACTAGAACCAATAACAATGTTGGAAACAATGACTAAGCATCTAAGAAATCAAGCAATTACTGAGTACCTCATCAAATGGATGAACCTACCAGTGGAAGAAGCTACATGGGAAGATGAGTGCTTCATGTAGAAACATTGACTACACAATTGACTCCTCAGGTAGACATCTTAGGTTGAATGCCAACAAAATTTGACTTCACAACTAACTCCTTAAAGAAATGTCCTAGATTGACATGAATGCCAACGCCAAGAAGTCAACATGTCCAATAGTTGGAATCACTTTCCAATATGCTATATCATATTTTTTTGTATCATTTGGCTGATATAATTCCTTTTTACCTTAACCACCTTATGATTTGTTCAAAGAAGCAATCATAACACATGGAAGATTTTCTCATAGTGTTCGTTTGGTGTCACAAGTATAATATTCATGTGAACCTACTCAAAAGTGTATTTTTCATTTAGGTTAGCTACCTATATGAATTCATTATCTCTAGGTAGGGTATCATTGTTGATCCATGCAGGGTTTAAGCTATCCTTGAGATACCTATACCCAATACTTTGTGCCAAATACAAAGTCGGCAAGGCAAGGCTAATTTCTTGAGAAGTTTTATTCCTAACCATACTATGTGTGCACATGGGGTTTTATGTTTTTTGCATATGGAAATTCTATTTGTATGGGATGACCAAACTCAACCATCCTTCGATGAACTCAAGTGTGCTCTTACATCCACTCCCTTAATGTCCCCTCTTAAATTCTAAAAGAATTATCCTCTACGTAGCTATGCTCTCTTTTGCAATAGTGGGTGTGTTAGTTCACGATGGGGAGTATCATACACATCTTTTATTACATTAGCATTTTTATATATATATTTTTTAGTTTTTTCGCTATCTTATAACTAGGATGATAATTTATATTTAGCCATAATATTTTTAGTTCATATTCTAAGTCATTAGATCTCAACAAGAAATACTTAGGACATGGTAAATTCTAAGGCAACGCTATATTTCTTGAGATAATGAGACATTAATGGAAAAGTGTCCCATTGGATCATTATCCTCCAAGAATTTGATTCCAAATTTGTTACTCCCAAGAGGAAGAAATCCTCGACCCTAGCTAAATTTATCTCTAGCTTACCAACATGTGTGATTAATCCCATTCTCAATGATAATATTATTAATGAGAACTTGTTTACTATTTTGTTTGAAGATACTTGGTAAAATAATGCTTTCATTTACCTATACACTCAAAATTTATGTCCTCACCTATCACATGATGATAACCATCATATAGGTCATTATGTGGAGAACAGTGAACAAGTAGAGGTTGATAGAGAAATTAAGTTTTTTTTTTAGTTGAAATATATTGTTTTGATGCACCCTCCGAATTGGTTATAGTCACCAATCATCATAGAGAAACCATTGCAATAGTGGCTATGCTTCTAATATGGCTAAATTTTACCTATTAATGCAAAGTTAAGCTTTCCAAATAGAGGGATTACATGCAACCTTTACTTATTTAACAAGAAGTGCCCATGCCTAGCTTGAAGAGTTGAAGTCTAAGATTATTGATATTGAAATAAGGATGGATATCTAGAATCCACAATTAGAACGTCTTATATCTTAGCATAATATGTTTTTTATGGCCATCCCTGACTCTACCCAAAGTCCCAATATTTTAGTAGTGTCTCCAACAAAAGTAGATATAGAGGAAGACAACATGCTAGGTTTCAAAGCACATGGAAATAAAAGAAGCTAATGATAAGAATCACATTAATAATCAATAAAATTTCTGCCATAAATTTTGTCTACTTCATTATCTAAGTTTGTTTTATGCAAGTCAATGTTTTTATTAAGACAATATATTAGAATTTATAGTACCATGGTTATAAACTTTTTGAGGAAGGTTGTAAGGGCACAATAGGCTTCAGATACACTCACACCTTTTTTTTTGGCATTTCATGGATCCATACTTTCAATTTCTTATTACATTGACTTGCTATCCCATTCACCTCCAAACCCCACTTAATTTATCACACTATATTTTATTTATTTATTTATTTTTATTTTGGTAAAAAAGTTTTGATTTTTTAACAAATATCTATTAAATTTTATTAAAAAATATGAAAAAAACAAATATTAAATTGAATATTTTAAAAATTTTAAAATATTTTTAATTTTTACAATGTAAAAGTTGTGTTGTTTTTTTTTTTAATTGGTTGGATGACTATTTTCTATGTGTTTTAACTTGAATTATATCAAAATTATATTAGAAATAAAAAAATCTAAATATTTTTCTATTAAGCAGTGTCATAATATTTAGGCTTTCAATCCCATGCTTATTCAATACCATATGCCCAAATCCATAACTCATTTCAAATCAAATTATTTTTTAAATTAACTTCATAACATTTTTTAAATTAAAACTTAATACTATAAATGTAACTAGATTCTTAACCATGAATATTTACCCCGTTTTACCATGGATATTACTAATTTGTAAATAGACTTTGTTACGAGTATCATTACCCATTTCAAAATCAAATTTATATTCACTAAAATCTTGACTAGATAGACAGAGAATCTCTAGCCTTATGTCTATTGCCAATTTATTATATGAGAGATTATGTTTTGCATAAGGGGCAGGTACTAAGTAGCAACATTGCTTATTGCACTTGTTTGGAAATAAATTTGACATGAATTCAACATAAATTTTGAGCAATATCATACTTCCATAACAATTAAAATTATGTGTTTAGAGGAATGATGGACTTAGGGTTTTTCCATTGATTGTAAATTGACTCAGATCACCACAAAAATGATGAAAATTAGAGATCAATTCGAACTTTGACTTTTTATTTCATTGGATTGTAACAACTCAAGGAAAATTTGCTACATGTTTAGATGATTGTATGTATAGTATTTATATAGAAATCAAAGCCCATGAATTCAATGTGTTATGGTATGTGACATTCTCTAAGCAAGACTTGTCCATGCATGTAACATGTTAAGAATATTTTAAAATTACATAACATGCAAAGTGTAAATAAACACCATATATAAACCTATTATTATGTGAAACAACAATCAAATATGTATATCACATTTGTTCATATATAACCTATTATTTTCTCTTATGATGGTGATAAGGATAATGAATGTTCACTTAAACCATACTTGATCTATTAAACCTTAAAAAAAATTACTTAGATTTTCTTAAAA
>APFE030978262.1:21981-33953 GCA_000404065.3 Pinus taeda
TGAATAAAGACTATTTCTATTAATATGAAAAAAGAGATATGTATAATGAGGTCACAGCCTCAGAGGGTGAGTGAACTAGCCCTCGACAGAAGAAACAGAGTTCAGAGAGGAGCAGATGAACATGTATGTGTACATCGTTTACAACCCTGAAAAGAACCCCTACAGAGGGCGGAGCGGAAGACAACGCAGATGTCACCTGGGTCGCTGCACCAGGTACTCAAGCTGAGCGGGACACCGACCCTTCGATACCGCATCAGTAATTTCTTCCTCTACGCAGTCTGGCTGCGACGCCTCCAAGGTCTAAGTTTTGTTTTAAATTCTCTGTTACTGTCTTTTCTATGCTATATGGTCAAGCTGCAAGTTTCAGTCAGCTCCTTATCCGACCTCCGCAAGTATTTTTGGGAATGTTGGTGGATGTTTCAATTTTTTGGAAATTTTGATATGCGCAATGTTGCTGCAAAATAGTAAGGCTATACATGTCCTCTGCTATGCGCTTTTTGCTTGCAAGGAATAGTTAACTGGAAGCAGAGATGAAGAATACCAAAATCGCGCTGAACAGGACCGCAAACAATAACTTCTTCCTGAGGCGGAGTGCATTGACGGGTGGCATCCTCGGCGGCAGGGGAGTCCTCCTGCATGTGTTCGGCGGTGAACTTCGGTTCTTCCCCTTCTCCCTGAGCCAGACTTTCCTCTGGAGATGGGGTGGAAGAAGAGCTAATCGGGTCCTCATGCAAATCCGCCTCTTCCGCTACCAGAATGGTAGTCGTAAAGGTAATCATTGGCTTGTTTAGACGACTACGGAATGTGAAACGGGAAGTCTGGAAGGAGGAATTCGGGACAAGTCTGGATGGATTGGGGGGTGGTGAAGATGGAGAGGCAGAGGAAATTGGAATGATGAGCGGAGAAGGGGATTGCAGGGCTTGACCTCTGGGAGCCGAAGAGCCTCCTCTGCGCGAAATTCCTCTGCTTCGAGGCATTGTGAGCACCTGTTTGCGACTGTGAAAACCGAGCAGCAGAGAGTTGGGGGACGGGGAAGAGGCAACCGCAACAGTCTCAACCTCAAGAAGAAGAAACCTGCACTTAGACTTACCAATGCTCCGAGACAGGAAATGCCAATGGCGGGGAGGGAGCTGGGCGGTTATAACATTGTTGGACCTCATGACCGGCCTGCTCTGAGGCGTAAATGCCTCTGCATTCCACTGACCTCCATTAATGCCTGAAGGTACCATAATAAACACGCACATTAACCCAGGATCGCTCCTCTGCTGTGAGATCAACCTGCTTAAATGCGACCAGGTGGGCATACAGCTGCCGAGAAAGAGTTATACGTGCTGGGCACGCGCTCGAAAATCACCCACATCCAGGTATTTGCAAAATTTTATATTATATCACACTAACTAAACTAAAATATGATGGATAATACGATCAAAATATTAAATTAAATATTTTAACTTTTATTTAAAAATAATTTAATTTAGATTTCCTTCTCAAAAATATAATTATTTGCAAAATTTTATAGTATATCACACTAAAATATAATGGATTAATACGATCAATATTAATTAAATATTTTGACCTTATTTAAAATTATTTAATTTTGATTTCCTTAATTTTTTATAATCAATTCTCAATTCTAATTTAAAAATATTAATAAATTTATCTTAATTATATATATATATTATTTATTTTATTTTTTTATAAGACACTACATTTCCTCAAATCTAATTGAATAACTAAAAAATTTATGTTCTTTCCTATTTATATTTATATATATAAAGCCAATAAGAAAATTATTACAATGATACATAATAAATTTTTTAATGACAATGACACATAAAATATAAGTTATACTCATTTAAATAATAATGGATATCAAAATGTGTATAAAATATATGTGTAGTGACACAATGTTACTAGTTTAATTTTAATTTTAGATTTAAAAAATAAATGTTTTCCACATTTTTATTTTTTTAGTATAATAAATTTAGAATTAGAAAGATTTATGTTGTTTTTTAATATGTTATTGTTAATTTTAGATTAGAATGGGAAAAATTATATATTTTCTTTATTTTGAATAACACACTATTAAAATGTTTTAACTATCATAGGTTGAGACCATTCAAATATAAACTCTATATATTGACCATGGAAGGAATTACACACCTCTCTCATAAAGTAACACAACATTCAAATGTTTTTACCATATAAATTTTTTACTTTCATTTATTTAATATAGAGAGAGAAATGACATTGAAATATTTTACTTAAAAACACTGAAATAAATTTCATATGAACTTTCATCTACATATCCTTGAACTAGAAAACACCTAAAAATGGTATAATAAAAGTTTTATTATTATTAATATTTTTTAAATATCATGTGTCAATATTGAAGGAATTACATATCTCTCTAACACTAGGTTGTATAAAGACTTTTTCATTGAGAAATTTTTACTTTTCTCTATAAACCTTAGTTATAATTTCGAGAAATGTTGCTATCCTTCCTATCGAGATTCATTTCATGCGTGTGATATGTAATAGCTTATAGCTTTCTCCTCACAACACACAAGTCTAAGATGTAAAAATTTAGACAAAAATTATCAAAAATATCTCCAAGAAAGAGAACAAAATATTTTTTCCTCCCCAGTGTATGTATGTATAGTATATATAATATATAAAGAAAAATTGGTATGAATTTTTCTATTTAATATTGACATTTAAATATCTTTTTCTTATTAATAATTTTTTTAAATGACATGTTTCAATTTAACACTAAATATCTCAGAAATTACATATTCCTCTCATATTTAAAATTAAAAGTAAAAAGTAATTAGATAAGGTAAAAAGAATGTTATTTCCAATTACTTACTCTCTCCTTATATAATTTTTTAAATTTGACGTATCAATTTGCACATCTCTCTCTAGTGGTGGTTGAGATACTTCTCTCTAGCCTACCATGGAAGAGAAGTTGTAATGCATTGTTATGTAAATATTTTGACTTGGTCAATATGGTTTATATTGAAATATTTGTGGGTTATTGATATACTTTTTTAAATTTGACGTATCAATTTGTACATCTCTCTAGTGGTGGCTAAGATACTTCTCTCTAGCCCAGTATGGAAGAGAAGTTGTAATGCACTGTTATATAAATATTTTGACTTGGTCAAATGACATAAAAATAAAATAAACTTATTTAAAATGAGATTGAAAATAAAAAAGTATAACAAACTAATCCTTATAAATATTGTTATTACGATAGTTAAAGAAAATTGAACTCTAGAGTTAATTTATGGTGTTAAGTTTTTTGGCTCCAATTTTTTTATAACCGATAGTTTTGTATATATATAAACTAGCCTAGATCCATCTTAACTCGATCTATCCAGAACCTTGAGAGATTTGATCCCTCTAATAAATTCATATATAATGTATATTAAAATAATATAAATCTATGTTTGCTTGGGGTAGCTCAATTGGAAATGGCAGTGGAAATGAAGTCTCACTGAACCAAAAGTCTTGGGTTCAAATTTTGTGCTATCCCTCGATCAGGGTGAGAAGTTGGACATGATGAAGATGTAGTCCTACCAAGCTTACAAAAATAAAAAAAAACAATAATATAAAACCATATTAAATTTACATTACATGCCCAAGGGGTAGAGTAGATGGTGATGGGTAAGGGTTGATGTGACCACAAGGGAGTTATAACTAATGACCTATCACATGGAGTGCTTTAACAGTACACCTTTCACCATCGAACCAAAGCCCTATAGGCATTTTCATTGCATACTTTTGTGATGTTCTTGTTTTTTGTTTTTTAGATAACATATAACAATTTTACCAATATGAAGTAATAATTTTATTGTTTTTATAGTTTATAGTACTTTCTTTTGTAATTCCTCTTATATATATTATAATTTAATTAAAAAAGAAATTTGTAAAATTAAATAATAATAATATTTTTTCATATAATCAATTAAATTAATTTTATAAACTTTCATATTCTTATAAAAAAATTATTTTATCTTGCATAGCTAAAATTATAGTTGAATTTGCCTTGTAACTTATGTACGCATAAGTAAATCAAAGCACATCTTAATATCTTTTTTAAAAAGTGCGAGAAAGTTGCTCATCGACCGAAGACGAAACATCAAATTATCTTTTTCTTAGAAACTAGGAACAACCAATAACAATCAAGTTGAAGCCTATATCTTACATCTAGGACTAAAGTTGATCTTACCCCTCAACATTTCTCGCCTCATCATTATTGGGGACTCCAAGAACACTATTTATCATCGTCAACTGGGCTTCCTTCCTTTTAATGTTGTATTATCTTTGATCTTCCTCCTCATCTTTTTTGTCCTCTCCTAATTCCACTTTCTTTCTTTTTCCATTTCCTCCAACTCAATAATTCAGTAACTGATATCTAAGGGTCATTTGGAAAATACACCAGGCATATACTCAGTGGCCCAAGAGAAATTGATTTTATCACTAGTCGAAGTTCAACACGAGAAAATCGATTCAGAGGAAAAGTTACACGTGGAGGAGAGACAAAGAGGGTTCAACATCAGTTAGGGAGACAGGGACAAAGACACAAAGCAATATAAAGAACAATGTTGGGCAGATTGACACTGGGAGAGGTAGCGCTCGCTTAAGTGACACAGGCATTACACAGGCCAGTCCAGAGGCCAAAGAAATTGACGCTGGCAAGCCAGGGAAACATAGAGGATCAAGGAATCTCTCTCTCTGGTTAGGCACTTGTTCAGAAATGTCTGTAAATATTTCTCAATTCTATATTGCTGGTGAAATTTTGTACATGTAGATTTTTGCTGAAGAATAATAAAACCCTCATCTGCTGCACTGGTTTTCCCGCATTGGGTTTTTCCAAGGATAATTGTCCAAAATTAACTGTGTCATTGTGTTTGTATATGTGCCGACATTTTACTTACATTTAATTTCTGCAATGTTTTATTTGTGAAGGCTATAGTAGAATATGTTTCGATATTTTCCATAAGAATACAATAGATAACTTATCTCTGAAGTAATCAGTAAAAGAAGTCATATTAATCACTGCAGTAGCATTTCCACTTTAGAATTTTTCACATGGTATCAGAGCTACAAGAAAGCAGAAGAGAAAATCCAGAAGATCCAATGCTGAGAAAAGAGGGAATTCAAAATCCATGCAAGGGCAGAAATTTGAATCTCCTAGAGGATTCAGCAGTTCAAACCAAAGAGATTGGATTTTGTGGGAAAAATCTCTCTGAGTGAGTTGATAGAGAGGTAAGTATTTTCCAGTCGAAATTCATTAGTGGTAGAAGGAACAACGCAACAAAAGACTCAACAAGGAAGAATTAATTCAAGTGGGACGTTGTTTTTCCTACAACAGTTGTTGGGATAGGATAGTGTCAGAAATTGGTACAATATGGATACTCAAAATATCTAAGATTTATCTACCAGATTAGATGAAGAATTCACATGCTTAGCTAATTCAACATAAATGGATGTTTGGTACATTGATAGCGGGGCTTCAGCTCATATGACTGGAGTACGAAAACATTTCTCGAGCTATCAAGAAGAACAAATGGACTTCCAAATAACTATGGGAAACAAAAAGAAGTGTACTCTCGTAGGGAGAGGCACCATAGCTTTTTAGACGGAAGCAGGGACTGGCTTCTGAGCCACCAATGTTCTGCATGTGCCAAGATTAGGGACGAATCTAATTTCAATGTCCCAGTTACAGGACAAGGGATATGATGTATACTTCATTGGAAAGAAAGTATACATTAAGCATCTAGGCTGGAAGAGGAAAAAGAAAATTGGGGTTCGAACCAACAAGTTGTATAGGTTGCAACTTGAATTTCCAATGGCACTAATAGGTAACAACTATATGATGAGAAGGAGCGCAATGAATTATGGCACAGGAGAATGGGGCACTTACACCATGGAGCACTGAGGATGCTCAAAGAGATTGTTACAAGGGTACCAATCCTAAGCAATGAACGTGACGACTTATGCAGAGGATGTGTATTAGGAAAGTATGCTAGAGAAACTTTTCATAGAAGTAACAATAGAGCAACGAATGTATTAGGATTAATACACTCATATATCTGTGGTCCTATGTCCACAAGGGCTCTTAGTGATGGCAAATACTTTGTCAATTTTATCGATGATCACTCTAGAAAAACCTGGATCTATTTATTAAAGACCAAGGATGAGGTCTTTAATCGTTTCTGAGAGTTCAAGGCTCTTGTTGAAAGTATGATAGGGAAAAAGATAAAGGTATTGCATTCAGATAATGGTGGAGAATATACATAAAAGGATTTCACATATTTCAGCACAAAGGAGGGCATCAAAAGAGAGTGGACAACTGCATATAATCCTAAGCAGAATGGAGTGGCATAACGGAAGAAACGAACTATTGTTGGGACAACCAAGGCCATGTTGTATGATCAGGATCTACCTAAGTATCTATGGGCAAAATCTTGCAACACGGTAGTGTATATTCAGAATAGAACTCCTCATAAAGCATTGGGGAAGATAATGCTCGAAGGAGTATTCACAGGGAAGAAGCCAGAAGTCAATCATCTTAGGATATTTGGAAGTGTGGGTTATTGCCACATTCCAGACGAAAAGAACAACAAGCTGGATCAAACTACAGAGAAGGGGTATCTCGTAGGATACAATGAGACCTCAAAGGCATATAAAATTTACATTCCAAGCAACATGAATATTGTAGTAAGACAAGATGCAAAGTTCATGGAAGATAGAGCTATTAGAAAATCTCGTGAAATTCCTGCAAAAGATCAGTATGGAGATGTTTGATTAATCCAAGAGTAGCAGGGGCGAGAAGAAGGACAGGTATGAGAGCATACACCTGGGACAAGTATAGTGACTAGTACTAGTATTTCCTCAAAGGGAGGAAATGTGGATGCTTCTCAATAGATGAAACAACAAGGTTGGGAGGAAGTATTGGTTTAGCCTCCCACCACCAGTGGTAAAACAAGAAGAAAAGTGTGGCAGACTCTGAGGCCCATGCAAAGGAGTTCATTGGAGCTCCTAGAGCCGAGAAGAGGCAGTGCAGACAACAAGATAGATACCAAGCATTGGTAACTCAAGTTGGAGAACCCTCTAGCTTTTAGGAAGTTGTTCAACACCAAGTATGGATGGATGCCATGGTGAAGGAGTACAACTCCATCATGACGAATGATGTCTGGGAAGTATTACCTAGACCAAAAAATAAATTAGTTGTAGGTTTACGATGGATCTACAAGATCAAGTATGCTGTAGACAACAACATAAAGAAGTACAAGGCAAGGTTTGCAGCAAAGGGGTATGGTCAGAAATAAGGGATAGACTATGAAGAGACCTTCCCCCCAGTTGCTCGTTACACCTCTATCAGATCTGTTATATCCCTAGCAGCTCAAATGGGATGGGAGATTCACCAAATGGACACCAATACAATATTCTTGAACGGGGTGATAGAAGAATAGGTGTATATAGAATAGCTCGAAGGCTTCGAAACTCATGAGAATAAATCTCATGTTTGTAGGTTAAAGAAATCCCTGTACCGACTTAAGCAGGCACCTAGAGCATGGTATGGTCGAATTGATAGTTACTTGCAACAGCTAGGATTTGTCAAGAGTGATGCTGATCCCAAACTCTACTATTTACTGGTAGAGAATGAGCCACTTATTTTGGTACTATATGTAGATGACCTGCTTCTAACTTGATCATCTAGGCTCATCTAGGTCTGCAAGAAGAATATTGAAGTAGAATTTGACATGAAGGACTTGGGATTGATGCATTGTTTTCTGGGGTTGGAAGTTTGGCAGAAGAATGGGGAGATCGTCCTTGGTGAAGGAAGATATGCTACATATATTCTGAAGAGGTTCAGAATGTAGGATTTTTGACCCATGGTTACTCCCATGATCACCAACTAGAAGAAAATAGATGCATCAAAGGATAAAGAAGTAGATCCCACCTTGTACAGACAACTCATTAGATCACTTATGTATCTGGTCAACACTCTTAGTCAGTTCATGCTGGAACTAAAAAGGGTGCATTGGGCAACAACTAGAAACATGCTTAGGTATGTACGAGGCATAATCGAATATGGGTTGAAGTACTCTAGAGGAGAGGATATCGACTTGAATGGGTTCACCGATGCAAATTGGGCATGTAATTCAGTAGACCAAAAAAGTATCTCTGGGTACTGCTTCAGTGTTGGATCAGGGATGATATCCTGGTGCAGCAGGAAGCAGAAATTGGTGGCATTGAGTTTAATAGAAGCAGAATATATGGCAGCCAACATAGCTATGTGTGAAGCCATATGGCTCATAAAATTGCTTGTGAGCCTATTCAGGAAAAGGATGGAGGCGACCAAGGTTTGTTGCGATAATCATAGTTGCATCAAACTCTCTGAGAATCCAGTATTTCATGATCAGTCGAAACATATAGATATCCGTTGTCACTTTATCAGAGGCTATGTTCAACGTGGGGCAGTACAACTATAATATCTTCCCACAGGAGAGCAAGTGGTCGATGTACTCACAAAGGCTCTTAGAAGAGCTAAGTTTCCTCAGTTCATAGAGATTTTGTGTATTATTGAAAATATGTTTCAATAGTAGGAGTGGGATGCAGTGAGATGCAGTGTTGGGTGGCAGGACCAGTAGCAGCACGGATGCAGAGGGAGCTATAGTATAGATGTACCATTGACCGTGGTCATTTCAAAGGCAAGAGTACATTAGCAGCAGTAACGCAATATTGATGGATAGCTCAGGCATCACCAACGCAAAGACAATGCTTCAGATCCAGTGCAGTATGCAAAGAGGCAGTGTATTGCTAGAGCACATTCCTCGCTAAGAGGGAGTGTTGATTTGTGGTAGCATCGGATGTGATCTAAGCCTCAAATTTTGTAGGGAGGCTTGGGAACATGTATTCCAAATAATCTAGAAAGTGTTCTTGGAAATTCCACCCATAAGTGATTTTATTAAAATAATTAATATTTTTAATGGGGTTCCTAAGTCCAAACTTAGGAAAATTAAAATATTAATGGGTATTAATCTAATCAGGGGTGAAACTTCTAGAAAAATCCATGGATTAAGTCAAAACGATCTGAGCCTTTGATTGTGTTTTAATCTAGGTCGTTGATTTCTTAATAGGAAGATATAAGAAGGGACTTAAGGGTCATTTGGAAAATACACCAAGCATATACTCAGTTCCCAAAGAGAAATCGATTTTCTCACTGGTCGAATTTTAGCAAGAGAAAATCGATTCAGAGGAAGAGTTGCAGGTGGAGAAGAGACAAAGAGGGTTCAACATCAGTCAGGGAGAGAAGGATGAAGACACAGAGCAGCATAAAGAACAACGTTGGGTAGATTGACTCTAGGAGAAGCAACGCTGGCCCGAGTGACATAGGCATTGCACAGGCCAGTCCATAGGCCAGAGAAATTGACGTTGGATAAGCCAGGGAGACGCAGAGGGTCAAGGAATCTCTCTGTCAGGTCAGACATTTGTTCAGGAATGTCTGTAAATATTTCTCAGTTCTACACTATTGGGTGAAATTTTGTACATGTAGAATTTTGCTGAAGAATAATAAAACCCTCATCTGTTGCACCGATTTTCCCGCATTGGGTTTTTCCGAGGACAATTGTCCAAAAAGAGCTATGTCATTGTGTTTGTATATGTGCCAACATTTTACTTACATTTAATTTCTGCAATATTTTAATTGTGAAGGTTGCAATAGAATATGTTTCGATATTTGCCGTAAGAATACAATAGATAACTTATCTATGAAATAATAAGTAGAAGAAGTCATATTAATCACTGCAATAGGATTTCCATTTTAGAAATTTTCACAACATAAACCTCATAATAGCATCCATATTCCTAGTTAGATGCCAAAGATCCCTTATAGAGATCAAGTTTTGTGGATCAAGGCCTGATCCATGGCCATTGAACACTAGAAGCATAATTTAGGGCATACATCTTATCTTCAAGGTGTTTATGAGAAACGATTTGGTCCTTGGATGTTTGTGGTTGTTAGGTCCCCCATAGCCAATGGCCAAGGTTCCAACCTTCACATTCCATGTAAGACCCCCCTCTAATCATTCAAATGTCCCATCAAATATTCATGGAATCACTCAATCACACCCATCTCATTCAAATGACACCTCTCACCCTTTATGGCATCACCCTCCTTAACCTCGACTACTCTTATATTTATTTCTCATACTCCTCCTAATGTCAAGGTGGGATTATACTTATGCGTGGGATATCTAGGTAAATCCCTCTCACCATATCAATGAGTGGGTTTTAATGGTGATGGGGATGCTAATAATGGCTCAACATTTTATTAATCCTCTGCTTAATGTTTGGGCCTATTTGATGGTACATATATTCTATTTAAAGGAAAAGAGCCTTCAAGGGATTATGTGTGGTGATTTGAGGCCTTATCCATGGTCCTTGAGCCTTATAATTTTTATTTAAGGCCTTAGCCATGGTCCTTAAGCCTTGATTTGAGGTTCTAGTTCCTCTCTTAGCTATGGTCAATGCCCTAAGACCCATTTATGTTACATAAATATCACGGTAGCATTCATATTCCTAGTCAAAGACCAAAGATCCCCTATAAAGGTCAAGTTTTTTGGTTCAAGACATGATCAACGGACATTGAACAATGGAAGCATCATTTAGGGCATACATATTATATTCAAGATGTTGATGAGAAATGCTTTTCTGGCTTGGGGGTTCTGGTTGTTAGGTCCCCCATAGTTAATTTTCAAGTTTCCACCCTCCACATTCTAAGGAAAGCACCGCCCCCACCACCCAACAATTATTCAAATGTACTATCTAATCTTCATGGAATCACTCAATCAGACCCATCTCAGTCAAATGACACCTCTCCCCCTTTATGGCATAACCTCCTTAATCTCAACTCCTCTTATATTTATTTCTCATGCTCCTTGTGTCGATGTGAGATTATACATGTGTCATGGGATCTCTAGGTTTGTCTTCATAGGTCGGTGAGTTGGTTTCAATGGTGATGGGAATACTAGTAATGGCTTGTCGTGTTATTAGTCATCAACCTAGCGTTTGGCCCTATTTGATGGTGACCATATTCCATTTAATGGAAAAGAGCCCTAAAGGGATTATGGGTAGTTTTTTGAGTCCTTATCCAATATCCTTGAGACTTTTATTTTAATCTAAGGCCCTTTTATGGTCCTCGAGCCTTAGAATTTTCATTTAAGGTCTTAATAATGGTCCTTGAGCCTTGGTTTGAGGCTCTAGTTCCTCCCCTAGCCATGGTTAGGGCCTTAAGAACCACTTATGTTACATAAACCTCATAATCGTATCCATATTCCTAGTTAGAGGCCAAAGATCTCCTATAGAGATTAAGTTTTGTGGTTCAAGGCCTCATCCATGGCCATTGAACCCTAAAAGAATCATTTAGGACATACATATTATATTCAAGGTGTTTATGAGAAACTATTTGTTGCCTTGGAGAGTTGTGATTGTTAGAATTCAAGGTAATGATAATATGTAAAATATATTAACTTGTATGCATTCTCAAACATATATAGGTTTGGTGCTAGACTCGAAATCCGTGAGCCTAAAATATTAAAGATTAAAGGCTTATCAAGTCACAACTACTATTCAGGATAAGCTTAAAGGACTGCAACAAACACAACATACGATGAGGCTGGTCGTAGAAGGACTATCCATGGAAAAATTGGTCGAGGAAGTCAAGCAGGCAACAACTCAGAGCACTGTGGAAGTTGCAGTGATCTAGGTGGAGCTGGGGGATCTTTGCAGTAAGATCGTAGTGCCAGCCTGTAGAAATTTTGAATAATTTAACACATATTCAACAGAGATTATCCTGATCATGTACTATTGCGGAAAACATACACAATACATAAGCTCCTCTACGTTGATCATCAATATAGCAACATCAATAACAATAAAAAATCAAGAGCATTCAC